>PQXL01000457.1:0-31635 GCA_004916875.1 Botrytis galanthina
GATACATATTCTCGCTGGTTTTATACATGAATGTATATTTGAAACATATTCTCGCTGGTTTTATACATGAATGTATATTTGAAACATATTCTCGCTGGTATTATACATTAATGTATATTTGAAACATATTCTCGCTGGTGTTATACATTAATGTATATTCGATACGCATTCTCGCTTGGTATCTGTGGTATTATATCAAGATCTCTTTCCTCCTATTATCTGTCCATCAACAAATCCATCATTATATCCTAGATATCGTATGGCAAAGCCCCCTATCCAAACTTCTAATATTCATGTCCAGCGAATATTCTTGAAAGAAATCTCCGGCGGAGTCCAACCAATATTCACGGAATCTTTCTCGAGCTTCTCGAGCCAGGAGGACCAGCATATCAGCAGAAGACGCCTATCAAAAGGATCGGGCGCATCATTATCAGTAGCTTCCATAAGAACAAAACTTTCACTGAGTCTTTCTTTTCCAGCATCGCAAGACGGAACTACGTATATATGCTCTAGTTTTTGTAGTTGGTCGATGAACAGAGTCGAGTGTTTAGGGGCATCTAGCATAATGTGGCCCGTGTATAGAGTCAGCAACTCTCGGAAATTCTCGATACTGATCATTAAACGTTTCACGCTTTCAGAAGGATATATCTTGATGTTCTGGTAGTTTTCCACAAAGTCTTCAGAGAACCACAGGATATCTTTTTCTGGACGAAAGTGGAACTCCTCCAAGATGAGTTCATCTCGTGCGTGCCATCCGTATCCACGGGTTATAGTAAGGTATTGGAAGTCTCTTTCTTGCATTTTCCACTTTCCGCCAGCTTGTAGGAAGGCGTCGACGCGATCGCTGGGTAGTCTGGTGTCTGGCCAACGTAATCTGGTTTCGATATTGATTGGCATCAGACGTGGTTCGATTTGAAGTGCAGCCTGGTACATGACCTCACATCTGATTTCTCGAGGAAGACAGTCATATAGTGGAAATTCTGGGACGGTAGGCTCCCGTGGGAGTTCTCTTGAAGAATTTGAGACAGTTGCAATGGCTGTTTGTACGTTTGAAGAATCGATAATTCCTGATCGAGATTCCGAAGCTCCAGAGGTGTGTGGAGGTGGTGGGGGAGTGAAGCTCACGCTCTCGAGATCAGAGTCTGATGATTGAGACATGTGAGCTAGCGAGGTGTGCTCGAGGCCAGAGTCTGATGCTTGAGACATGTGAGCTAGCGAGGTATGCTTGGGGTCAGAAGTAAGAGATGTGTAGAGTAAGAGAGTAACTATGTTGCTTTTGATTATCGGATAGTTGCTTTCAAGTCTGTAGAGTCTGGTTTGAAGTGAAGAGTGTGTGAAATGAGTTTTTTCTCAAGCGAAAAATGTTTGGAGTGAGAGATACTTATAGTGAAGAATGATAGCTATAGATCGTTATCTAGCATCCAGTTAACGGTCTAGTAGCAAAGAAAAAACGGTCTGTCTCTAGCTTACATGCTAGTAACTATTTTAAGGAAAATCATTTGATATTTGACATATGAGTTGTGCCAAGTAAACCCGTCTATATCTAGAGAAAGGGACTAGAACAATCTCCATTGTGCACTACATCTCATTCTGGAGAAATTATTGGGACGATCATTCTTGAACGGCTATAACTGGACAATTCAGAAAGAAATTGTCTTCAATTAAAGGAAGAACTTATATGACTAGTGCGTGATTCCACGCTAGATCCATCCTAAAAAAGTAAAGCGATTCCGAAATGGTGACACCCAGCAGATCCTGAGTGAACTACCTAGTAGTCTTCCTTTGAAAGAGGGGCTAAAATGGCGCCCATGTGACTTACACCCCAACTCAAACTAATTCTACTTGACTTCATTGACAGATTGATAATCGATCACGAAAGTCCATTTGTACGCAGTTCTTTTTGACCTTGGCTGTCTGCTTTGAAAAATTCTCTATATTCCATTATTCTATCCCTGAACATGTCTATTCTTCCTCTGCTATGTAACTATCATATGACAAAATTTGTGACCACCAACGCGGACACTTACGTAGACTTCATGATGAACAATCCATTCCCCAGCATGTAAGCCTCTCTGTAACTTACAAAATCGACTTAATTTAGAGAGAATAAGTCAATATCCCAACCAAATGCTCGATTAAGGCGTCTTCCAAAAAACCTGGCTGTCCTGAGACTAAGCTTCCCAGGATGAGGTTGATGAAACTGAATACTTCTCTTCAATTTATCAACATGTTCCTCTTGCGGTGTAAAATGCCAGATGCTGCCATAAAGTGCTTCTGAATTCAACCCTCCCGCGGCCATTGCTTGAAGGAATTCTTGCCACGAAATTTCTCCGGGTGGATCTTTCTCTGAAGGTGTGTAAAACAATGCTGTAAAAACACGGTATGTCCTTTTGCTAACTTTGATTATCTCTCGCGGTGCTTCAGCTTCTTCTGTCTCTAGAACCTCTTCGGTCAAAGGCACAGATTCTTGAGATGTCTCCGCTTTCTTGGACTTCAACTTGGCCTTGGCTTTGATTGTTCGGTCACCCAACTCTAAAGACGGGGTGCTCTTTCCTTCTTCGATTCGCACATGTTGGAAAGAACTAACCAGCCCGTCATCAATTGAACTGCGCTGCTCACGAGACTGCTTGGCCTTGGGAGCCGTCTCGACCCATTCTGGCGTTCGAATGAGTCTTCTTTGGTTCGAGATAAGATCTAGAACGGCGCTAGTCAGTGTGATCTTTCCGGAAGCCTCAAGATACGCTTGGTCAAAGCGATCCCAAACCTTATCAAGCAACTCCTCAGACTGTCGCATTCTCTGGTTATTCGCCGCATTTCGGCGTCTCTCTGCAGGGTAGTGAAAGCAATTGGGCGATTCGACAAGCTTTGAAACCTCGTCCAAGGCTTTCTTTTCCAGATTTCCAAAAAGATCCGTCGTGGGTTTCCATTTAGAGTCCGTAATGGCTTTTATGGTGCCATCATCGGTCTTGAGTTTTTGGTTTACCGTTGATGCCCAAGGTTGATAAAGATATAAATCCCGACTTATCGAAGCAATAATGCCAATGTCCGATAAAATTGACGAGCCCAAAGTCGTGATTTCATCCCTCTCAGCAGGGTTTGCTAGCAGATAACGCTCGAGCTCATCAAAAAGATCCGGCAGCGAGCAATATAGAATAGCCTCATTTTTAGATAACTCATATAATATGAAGAAGAGCTTATCCTGCGCTGCGGCTTTTATATCTCCCCATATGCCAATGGAATAATCAAGCAGTATATCTTGAAAGACGCTACCTTGGAAGGCTTTTGAGAACACAATCTCTCGCCATAAGGTATCCAATCTCAAATGATTACTAGCCCGGTCCAGATTGTCCCAAAAGCACACAAATGCTGTTTCATATTCAGATGGAAGCTGCCTGTCGGAAGCGATCTCTGCCGAGTACTTTCTTTCAAGATTTCGCCAGTGCCGAAAATCATCCCGCAGATTGTTCCAAAGGAGCAAGGAAACAGACGCATATTCGAGGATGACGAGTATTTCCAATCCTTTCGCATCTTTGTCGCTGGAAAAACAATCACCTTTGCTTTGGGCATCAAGCATCTCAGCGAAATAACTAGGATCTTCCCTTAGAGACCATAGGTGGTCTTCTGCTGCAGCACGTCTCGTTTCAAGGAGATCTTCTATTCTTTGAAAGTCGATTTGACTCGGTGGTCTGTAAAGAGACTCGGTTGCAGAAAACAAAAGACTCAGCCTTTGAGAAGAGGGTGGAGAGATGTGTTCCGGTTCAGTGACGGTATTAAAATCATGATTGTCGTCCAGAAGCGTTGGAATGTCATGAAGTATTGCTGAGCAACACTTCACGAGGAATTGATACGTGAAAATCTGTGCTCTCAGTACCACCATTGCTTTTCCTGGAGGGAATCCTATGCCAGATGCATAAGCCTCATCTGATCTTTCCTTTGACTCGAGGAACTCGATATATTTTCCCGAATCTGGATTATTGAACACGACAGCGCGTTTCCATGGCGTCAATCCATCATAGATCTTGGGTTCTGGAATCTCCCACATGTTTAAGCCGAAGTGCATAGCGTAGAGATCTGCATGTACAAATAGATGCGGGGAATATCGACCTCTCGAGTTCAAGAAAAGAGACAGAAACGTGCCTTGTGTGAGGTCCTCTAAATTGATATATGGTGTCTCCATGAATTTCTGGTACCCGTTTGAGTTGAGGGGTGTGTCAGTCCAACGAGCTCGCAGAATATCAAATTCCGGAGCATGCTGCTTTGGAATTTCCGGATATACTTCTCGTAGAAGTTGTGCGCGTTTGATCTTTGATTTTTTGGGCCAGCGCTTGCGTATGACTGGTTCGTATGCGCCCAAGATCTTGCGAAGAAGACTCCAACTCTTTGTGAGTTCTTCTGCTTTCAGCATGGCTGCGACAATCTCATCTTCTTTGAGTGTTATGGGCCGTCGCATGTCAATTTTGGCGAACTTTCTCGACATTCTCGTGGCGTATAGTTCTTCATCTGGCTTTTTAGGCTTGCCATGACTCATGTTATAGCTTACAGGCTTGTAGATCTCCATTGTGGTTTCGGATTATATTCGTTATTTGGAATGAGGAGTTGGATATTAGAGGTGAGAGTCCGTTTCGGTTCCAGAAAACTTGGAATTGACGCGTGATTAACAATCGGCCAGTCTGGGCTCAAATAGCAATTAGACGAATGAAGTGACTGCTTTTGGTAAGGTGTTAGATTGCTATCATTTGAAAGGGGGGTGGAGTTGTAAAAACCTTGAATGAAGTCTAATTTTGACAGGACTGAGCTTGATATTCAAGTCTAAGATCAAACAGGTGCAAGTGGCTGATGATTGACGAACATCAGTGAGACAGTGTTAGGAAGTTATTGAAACCTTGAGATAATTAGTTCTTGAAACAAATTAAATGTCGTAAGAACTGCGAAAGAATGACCAGCATAAACAAATTTGTTCAGAATGTAGTAAAGAATGCGAGTAGTCTCTCACCAGCTTGTGGACTACATCCAGGAAAGTATAATATTAAAATTAGATAAAAAAAAGCTGTATTGATTCCTCATTTCGGACTCGGTTAGTCTCGGAAATTACTTGGCAGATAAGTTATCTTATAGTGAACATATTTGGTGAACCTTTTAAGTGAATCATTATCAAAGCAGTGGGGTTCTTCAATCACAGAATTATTTTTGATTGTGAACATGATGTTTGATGATTTGGCTATGAAGGGGTAATTTTAGATGGTTCTTCTCGAATGGTTATATATGGATAGAAATGAGCAGGAGATAGGACACACGAAAAGGAGAAGAGCATGTGATTGAAGGAAGTTAATATGATTTTCTTTAATATAAATGACTTGGTTTGGAAAGCGTGGATGAACACTCATCGAAGGAGAGTAGGGTGTACCTTTGTGCTTTGTGAAGGTTACTGTAGAGGGAGTATCCTATAGCTAGAGCTTTCAGGTATAATATCTGTATATAGAACTTTGTGGAAGGAAAGCAAGTTTGTCCACTCGTTAGATTTGAATAACAGTGATCATAATAGCATATTGAGAGAATAAGGAACATTGAGTTAGTAGAACTGATGTCTATTTATAAGATGAGAGTGATCTACCTGTCTAATGCTACTGAGTCAAATAAAATACACTGTAAAGCTCATACTACAAATCACTTTGAAAACTCATATTATATCACTACGAACTCTTCACTTCAAGATTCACAGAGGACAAGAAGGCAACAAACAGGCGGGAAGCAAGCAGTTGTCCTTGATGACTCCCACTGAGCAAACTAATTTCATAACTCTCTTTATTTTTGAGACTATCTAATTTTTGAATGGTAGAACTTTGTAAGAACTCCCTAGGTATAGACATATCATCTATTTTTCTTTTTAAGCAAAGAAATGCTTTTTTTTGGTCATTAAAATCCGCTGACTCCTCCAATAACTCCAACTCAGATCACAACCCACACTCCCAAGCAATATCCATCCACCCAAGCAACAGCGACTATAGCTTCAAAAGCCCATACTCCTTTCCAGTAAAACGAATGCATGATGACTCCAGTTCACCCCGACCCAACACCCCATATCGCATATCGCATTCAAAACAGGTAATACTCTTATGGACGTCTTACAGCTGGTGCAAGCTCTGTTAAATCTCTTCCGCCCCAGCCAATATCACGACAAGTCAGTAGTGCAATGAGCCTGATGATTCCATGAAAGTAGCCGAAAAGTATTTCTGCTGGTACACCCCACCACATCTCATGTTTATGACGCATATAATAATTCCACGGCTTAATCGCACGACTTAAAATTATTGCCCAAAGAAGATATGCACCAGCATGATTATTCTCGGTGTAGAAGTCGGATTTGAAGAGTGTGAAGAATAAGAGAGGATCGTAAATGACAGAGATATTGAACAATCCAGAGACAAACATGGCGTAGCTAGTCCAGGGACAAAATTTGAAACATGTTCCATCGATGAGGACGGTTTTGAGATGGGAGCGCCAGATTGATCGGCACCAGCGCAGAAGCTGTTGGTAGAATTTGGGCCAACCGCCTGATGTACCTAGAGTTGTTTCAATGAGAGCTTCTGGTCTGTTGTGAAACACAGTTTTGTAGCCGTGATTGATCATGTATCTGGTGTTGAAGTTATCATCATCGCAATTGACAGGGCCGGCTCCCAAGAAAGTTTCGGAAAGGAATTTACTTCTGTAATCGACTGATTGCACGATATCTGTTCGAAGTAAACATGTTCTTCCAGAGACAACCCATATTCCACCGTCAATGTTATAGGTAGAAGTGAGCTCATAATTGTGGCGCTCAAGGTAGATGCAAGCGAAAAGATTGCGGAGAGAATCAGACCAATTGTCTCCGGGCTCGCGGATGACACGCTTGCAGGTTCCGACAATACCTACAGCTGGGTCTTCAAATTCTGCGAGAACACTTTGGAGAAAAGTAGGAGGCCAGAAGACATGATCGTCGACATACGCAATGAGTCCGGTTCTAACCTGAAGGGAAGCTTGGACGCATTGAACACGCTTGCTTGGTTGGTGAACAGCAATGACCTCGATCTTTCGTCCTGGAAGGCGTTTTTCTCTCATTATTCTCTCGACGACTCTGCGGGCTTGTATGAGTTTTTCGGTTCCGACTGTCGAGATTATAATTTTAGCTGGGTGATTTTCGAGGACCAAATCGATAGTTCTAACAAACTCGTTGGCAAAATCGCCAACGGTTGGTATAATTACCGTAACGTCGCTTGGCACAACAGAGGGGTGGAGAGGTGGAAGTTTGTAGCTAGAGAGAAAGTTGTAGGAAAACAAATGGACGACTACCTTCAAGAACTTGAAGACAAAAAGGAAGACGAAAGCTGCTGACCAGGGGCTGGCCACGAGGAACTCGTGGAGAGTAGCAAGAAATTCGCGCGAGGCTTCAGAGCCGCTCGAAAGCAGTAGTACTGCAGAATAAATAGGAGCCCAGCGGAGAAAATTATAGAGCGCTCCCACTCCACGTCCCAGTTTGGTATTTGGCAGAGAGACTAATGTAAAGAAAAGCCCCCCAAAAATTGTGGTGGCACCAAAGCTTGCGAGTGTTGGGTTAACCGCGAGTCCAAGGATTTTTTGAATAACTCCAGGAATCGATAACAAAATCTGGCCAGGTACAACTATGAAGGAGGCGACTGACTGGGGGACCGAATATGTGAGGAAATGGAGCGAGGAGATGACGAGAAATGGTGTCTTAAAGACGAAGACGATAAATCTCAATAGATTCTCTAAGATAGAGCTTACTGAGAGACGATCCAATTCCTGGTCGATAGCTTGAAGGCCAGCTCCTAGATCTCCATTTTCTTGAGCTTCTGTAAAAGTATCAAAAATCGCTTCAGCTCCATCTTTCATCTCTTCCAGAATGGGGTTTGACATGGTAAGAATATATCAAACGTCTAATTTGTAGTTGGTGGCTTGTATCAGTAAAGTCAAGCTCCTGAATTGATCAACTTTAAATGTCTTTTCAATAGGTGGTTATCAAGCTGGCGGATTGCTTCAAGTCTCCAAGTAAAATACAAATTGAGTATAAGATTCTCAAGAAACCTCAGGAAAGAAGAAAGGAACAAGGTGGAGCATCCCACACATTCGAAACTCCTTGTGGGAGCCATGGCAACAAGCCAGATGGATACAGAGCTCAACAAAAGACTTGAATGAATTTTCGGAGCCCCACTAGGATGTAGAAATTTCTCCTTGAGTACCTTGTGAGTCTTCTTTATTGAGATCAGTAGTTCGGATGAAAACATAAATGGCCTTTCATGTGAGATTAGCGAAGTGTCTTGTTCTTTGTAATCGCCTTTGCCCCACAAACTGTTGAGAAACGGCAAATTCAGCCTTATCAATTGCATATGTGCACGAACTGGTGGATGCAGGAAGATTTTTCTTCTCTTACTGATGGGTAAACAAGTTGGAAAATGGACTGATCCCCAATTGATATAATATCAAGTCGAATGATCAAGATCATAGAAGGTAGGCCAGGTAGAAATAACAACAAAGTCTAACATAACAATCTCTGAGGAACAAAGACAAACATCGTGAGCCATATTTTCAGACAAGAAAGTTGTGGCAGTACTAATCAATACCAGAAAAACTTGGCCGATATCAGGAGTATGAGACAAATGTACCTAGATGAATATATCTTGACATCTAGTATACAAGTGGAAGGTGCACAGTGTTTTCCTTGCTGATAGTTCGTTTCCCAGACACATCTTTTCAGCTTAACAACTACGGGAGATAATTACCAACATATTTACATCTTGTGCATCTTGATTGTTTGATATTTTATTCCACTTATCCTCTAACAAACCCACCGTAAATGGAGATAAGGACCATAAGGTAGGCAGTGTTATTGTGAAATTTAGCAACATGATGTATATACATATAAAGAATTGATATAATGGTTCTGGGCTTAAGAACATGACTGGAATTGAACAGGAAATGTAATAAATCGAAGATTATCTGTACCACCATCAACCTACTCATGTATAGAAATCTTGGAGGAGGTTGAGATATGGTTGGTACTAGTATTTTAGTGTGATCTTACCCCTGCATTTCGAGCACAGACGGGTAGTTAAATCTCCGAGTTGCTAGCCTATTGTGCACGGTCCATGTTTAGATCTTCCCTCGACTCCCTCCTGATTTTTTAGCACAGTCGATAAACACAGTCAATGTACTTTTCTACAAATTCTTCTGAAGCAGCTTATTTAGCTTCAGGTTTTCTTTACTTCTACATACCAAGTTCAATATTGAGGAGACTCAAGCTAATTTGGAATTTCGCTTACTTGTTTGTCATAATTGACCTACCCATCCTCTTCCTTGGTATCCATTAAATCAGATATTCTGCTCCTGGGTTGGTCTTGGCATACCGAATTCATCTTCCAACCAAAGAGTTACGTTTTAAATATTCGATTCAAGAGTCTTTCACAAAACACTAGAGTCTTTCACAAAACAGCAACGTACGTTTACCAGTTCAATATTCATGTAGCTCGAGATTGTGGAGCTCCAAAACTCTAAGCACAAGGTATAGAACCACAAGCTATAGAACCACAAGCCACAACAGAACTCCGCAGTCATCAGAGATTTATGCTACTGGCAGCATGTGTATTTTCTAAGCAGTATAAACCCAACAACTGGCCAAAGAACTAATATCATTACAGAATGTCTTGTACCTGCTGTTCCCGAGATCCACACCCACCCGAGGAAAAATATGATCCTTTCATCTCAAGCCAAGAATTAGGAGATAAGTGTCCGCTCGACAGCAACACTATCAAGTCCTTCAAGTACCCTATGATTCGCCCTGAGAGCGCTAGCAACATTAGCCTCCTTGTCAAAATGCCAATGGAGATCTTTCAGCGCACTCTCAAGTATCTTGACATTGAAACTCTGGTCAATGTTCGCCGTTGCTCTCAATATTGCAGAATGGCAGTTGAAACTACCCTGGAATGGCAAGAAATTTCTGAAAATGCTCCAGAGGCATTGCGCTCCATTTTAAGTACTGGAGTGGGTTCCAATGTACTTCTGCTCCAGTTGCACCATGCCTTAACAAACCCTGAATGCGAATTCTGCAAGGAAGTCTCATTGTAAGTACAGAAATCTCTCTAATGGCATCGAGACGTGTTAATTAAGTTACAGTTTGGATGATGAAAGAATCTTGGGTGCCTATCTATCACTCTTTGAAGGCAAACGAGCTTGCGCTTATTGTCTCCGGAATGATACCTCTCTCAGAACCATTTCATATATCGACTTCATGCGACTCCAGCGTCCCAACTCTGCAATCAAGCTTTTGCCAGAGGTGCAAAATCCACCAAAGTTGCGAACGCTTCCAGGTACCTACGGCTACAAAAAGTACAAGAGCTCTGAACGTCTTCTTCTTGTCCCCCTGGGTGAGGTCGAATACGTCGATGGAATGACAGCGAGTCGTAGCGAAAGACAATTATTGCTGCGCTCACAATACGAAGTCTTCATCCCTAAGCATCCATTCGTTGACCGCTCAGTATTGGACAGACGACTCGCCCCTCACAATGCCTACTTGGGATTCGAACGCGAGGGTGAGATAGCCAGTCGTTACATGACTGCTATTTTATTTCCTTACTTTGGAAAGACTCTTACCCACCCCAACACCAAAAAGCGTGCGACTTTCCATGGTTGCGTCGAGTGTCATCTTCAAGAGAGATTCCACGAGGTCATATTCTTGGAATCTCTCACTCAGGGTGAAGCCGACAGAGGAGACATTGCATGTGCGGAGTACTTATACAAACATCAGACAAGACAATGGCTTAATGATGTAGCTGCGGAGAAGATACATGCGAGAGATTTCCACGAGCGGGTCGTAGGAGAGGAAACAGAGTGGAGAAACCGAAGACAGGCGCCAATCCCAATCTTCTCGGAACCAGATAATTCAGCAGAATTTCGAATGTAGGACTCCCCTAAAACCTACCCTCAAGGTACATTTCATGAGAGCTGACCGTATGAATAGGTATGTCCATGACTATCCACTTGTATTTTAATGCAATCGCAATATTAGGAGTGGATAATTTGGAGTATCGGGTGTACCGGGAGAATTTGAAAAGAAGTTCCACAAGTTGCGAAGGTAATCATCATCGCCTCTAAGGAAAGTTGAGGGTTAGTTTGGTCATAGACCAGGGACTAGGAAAACATCAAGGCTTCATCCGCGGACCACGATGAGATTCTTGTCCAGCCTTCCAAACATTACCCACAATCCAATACTAGCCTAAATACAATTTTACGCCCAGATTTCTGATTCATAAAACAGAACCTCACACCTATGTAAATTGTCTAAACATGCATTTCAATATCCATTCAAAACTTACAACTTACCGACTGCCATTAAACACCAAGTTTTCAAGGCCAAATTACTCCCAAGTGTGATTTGAAAGAATAAACTTCAACTGTTTCGCGGTTCGAATAGTCCTCTTCTAATTATAAACGCCGATCAATATTGCAGTGTCTTCACATACCTCCCCTTCCGAATAATCACTTACTCCACCACCCACCTCCTACACTTCAGAATATGGAAGAAAGTATTGACTCAACTTTACTTTCCCTCAGAGCTCTCCAAATTTCACCTCAATTCTTGGTATTTCTTCCACAAATCACGTCTACAGCAAAAACACAATCTCACATTCCCATGACCATAAAGCCCCTTTAAAGATTCTCAAGAAACCAAAATTTCCATTCATAACACGCACCACAAGTCTACATAGGTATTATTCCAGCCCGTCCAGTCCCACAAATTCCAGGACATAATGATATTATACACCCCTAACACGAAAAACATACAATTCATACACAAATCCGTGCTCCATTCCTTTCACTGTTCCCTTCCACTCCTGCTTCACTACTCCTACTATTCCCATCACAAACGCCCGAGAACAAATTTCTACTTCATTCTGCGCGAAGATCTCCTACATCATATTACCATCCACCGTACCATGGGAAATTACAAGAACCCCTTGCTCATGCTATCCTGCCTGCTCAAACTGCTTTTCCGTTTAGGAATATCAATCCCTGCATCTTCGGAGCCAAATTCGCTACTTGGTCTCCAAGTGCCACTCGCACTTATTCTCCCACCCGGACCTTTCTGCATTCTCAATGCTTTCCAGCCTTCCAATTCACGCTCTAACCTCAGCGCCTTTTCTCTCTCTTCCCTTAATTCACGTTCTGCTCTACGAGCTGAAAGTTGATTGGTCGAATCGCTTGATTGAAGCTCGTCGATTGTCTTGAGAAGTTTCTCGACCTTATCCCTTGAGCGGGCAATATCTTCTTGAAGTTGCGTGTTGGCCTTTTCTTTGCGTTCAATTTGCTGTTGAAGATCTTTAACTGTGCGATCGACATTTCTTACGGAACGTTGTGATTTATTGCGTTCGGATTCTTGCTCGTCAAGTTGGGCTTCGAGCTATTTCATATGTTAGAATAGTGGTACGCTTATGGGAAGGGAATTCTCACCTCTTGGACACGACCGTGAAGGAACCTCACGTCTTGACTGGCACTTGAATAGCCTTTAGTTTCCAAATCCAATAATCGGACCTGAGTTTCTTTGAGTGACTTTTCTAGCGCAGCCTTCTCCTTATTCAACTGTGCTGTCATTTCTCTCTCGGCAACAATGTCTTTCTGTATTTCAGATGCAAGTGCTTCAGATCGTCTCATCTTGCCAATGGCAGCAGCTGCAATATCTTCTTGTTGTGCTAGGTTAGATTTGAGTTCCAAAATCTCGCGGTCCATTCCAGCAGCGTTTCGTAGCGCAGGGCTATCGCTTCGGGCAAGATCGTCGAGACCAGCTTTAGCTTCCTCTAGACGAGCTTGTAAGCCGCGCTTCTCGCGTTGGAGAATGTCTCTTTCGGCAGCTGCATCGTCCACATCTGTTCTGAGACTTCGAACTTGTGCTAATAGTGATACAATTTTGCCTTGAGCTTCATTGTGAGCGTTGACGGCTTCATCACGTGATGTATTGAGGTCCGAAAGAGTGGCCTCCAGGCGAGCCTTTTCTTTAGACCATGTTGAACTGTTCATAACCTCATCGTCCCACTTCGTTCGAAGTTGGTCCAATTCTTCCCGAAGTCTTGTATTCTCTGTTTGTTTGAACAGCTTCTCCTCACGAGCAATGTCTAGTTCATTCGTGAGAGTTGCAAACTCAGCTTGGTATTTCTTTCTAGTCTGCTCCATGCTGGATTCTTTGTCTTCAATCTCCATGGCACGTTGGCTTCGGTAATCTTCAAGCTCATGTTGTAATCGCTTCCTTGCTTGTACTGCGGCATCGAGATCAGAGGAAAGATCCTCGAGCTTCTCTTCATAATGTTGGTTCTGTTTTTGAAGATCTTCAATGGCTTCGTCCATTTGCTTCCGTTCTGACATGATCTCGGCACATGTATCCTCCGCTTCTTTTGCTTGAGATCTGGCAAATTGTTCGGCCCTAGAAGCCTTCAACACAGCAATTTCAGCTTGTTCAAGTTTGCTAAAGTACTCGTCTGCTCTACTCTTATAGAGACCAAGACTAGAACTAACGTCGGCCAGTTTTGAGGATTCGGCATCCAAACGAATCTGAAGATCGGCAAATTCTTGCAGAAGTTGATTTCGACTGGCCGCATCCTGATCTCTTTGCAAAGTCATGTCCTCAAGATCAGACTTAGCATCTCGGAGATCAACCTCCAAGACTGCTCGAGTATGTTTTAGAATCTCGAAATTTTTCTTCGTATCATTGAGGTCTACTAACGCATCTTTGTGAGCGTACATTAAGATCCGTCGGTTTTCTTCTTGATTGTTGATGAGCTCAAAGAGCTCCTCGTGAGATTTGGCTTGAACATCGCGGAATGACAATTCTCCGGTTTGAATACTCTGTTCAAGTGCGGAAACTTTCTTTGCAGAATCATCAAGCATTTCATGAAGTCGAGTGTTGGCTTGTTCAAGCTTGTGCACACGGCGAACTGATGGACTATCCTCAAATATGTCTCGTCCTGGAACAAAACGCTCAAGCTGGCTCTGCAGATGACGATTCTCCATTTGTGATAGCTGCAATTGATTTTGTAATTCTTCCACGTCAGCTTTCAAGTCCATGCGATTGTTGAAGCTTAACATATCGGCAGTACGATCAGAGCGTCCAGAATCTTGCCCAACGTCACCCGAGCTTGGGAAGCGAAGATTAGGTGGGGTCGCACCCGACAGAGGTCTGCCATTGTGTTTGTTTCTGAGATGTGTTGGAGATGAATTCCGAGTCCCTTCATTGCCATCAATCTCCTCAAGTTTTGGCCTACCGGGCGTGTGCCACTCGGAATGGTCACCAAACTCATCTTCATATCGCTTTCGCAGTTCAAGTACTTGTGCTTCAGCATTCGACCGACCAGCAGCTTGAACTCTGAGATTTTGCTGAAGTTCCTCAACTTTTTGAGTGAGTTGAGAAAGAAGGTTTGGATTGTCAGATGTGCTCTTATCGAAACTACCATCGAGTTGTACAACCGGGGGTGCAGGCATCTCCGGGTCCACAATTTTCATCAGCTCAATGATGTCTTTATCTCGGGTATCAATCAAAGATTGGAGTTGTCGATTTTTAGATTGAGCCTGAGAGTGCAACTGCCGTTCATCCTCCAATTTGCGGTTTGCCTCTGCTAACTGGGTTGTCATAGTGGAAGAAGTCTTCTCGGCGTTTCTACTACTCATATGTTCACGTTCAACCTCACGCGTTAGATCTTCAAGATTAAGCTCCAGCTTTTCTTTTTGCTTTTGAAGAGATGCTAATTGAATTTGCACATCGCCCAGCTGTTTATTGAGCTTCTTGTTCTGCTCGTCGACCTTAGCTTTCTCTCGCTGGGCTGCTATTAGCTGACCTCTCGATGATTCACTTGCTCTAGAGCTCGTGCGGGCAATCTCGAGACCTTTTTGTTGAAGCTTGTTGAGTAAAGCACGATTGTCGTTTTCAGATGCATTTAATCGACTTCGGACAGTATTCAGTTCGCGTTCGAGTCGCTCCTTTTCTTGATCAACCTTAAGACCAAAATCTCCAGACTCTATCATGACCTTGTTAAGATCTTCCACTTGCTGATTTAGGCGGCTGCACTCAGTCTCAAAATACTTTGCTCGGTTCTGTTCCGCTTCAAGATCTTTCTTCAAACTAGCTTCGCGCTCTCGGGCTAGGCGTGATGCATTGCGGTCTCCAACTACTTCAGCTTGTATTCTGGCCTCTTCGGCTGCAATCTTCGCTTCTCTGAGCTTTCTAATTTCGTTTCGCGCTTCGTTGCGTTCCTTTTCAGCAGAAACTCTATTCTCCATTGCCCTTCTAAGAGTGTCTTGTTGGACGTATAGTTCTTTTTCGATGATGATTTTAGCCTCATTTAGTTCTTGAAACTTCTCACTAAGCTCTCGGAATTTATGCTCTGCGAGGAGTTGAACATCGTCTCGAGATTGTCGTTCTTTGCTAAGGTCTTTTTGCACTTCTGATAATTGCTGTTTCAAGGTCGAAATCTGTTCTTCTAGCCTCTTTCGATTTTGCTCAGCGTGAGCATCTTCTGTCAGTCTAGCATCGAGAAGTTTTTTCGCGTCGGCAGCTTCCTTTTGTAGATTGGCTTGCTGGGATTTCATGGCGAACATCTCAGCCTGTACTTCCTTTAACCTGTTGGCAATGTTTTCTTTCTCCGTCGAAAGTGATCGCTTCTGCTCGTCAAAGCTTTTCTTCTCGGCCTCATACTTACGGTTATCAGACCGAAGGATAGCCAACTCGCTTTCCTTGCGCCTGACGAGATCTTCATATCCTGTCGATGTTGCAGATAAATCGGAAAGTTGCTTCTGCACTTTGCGGTTTTCGCTGGCTAAGTTACTTTCCCGTAATTTAGAAGCTTGAAGGTCTTTCGCCGCTGCAGCCAGCTTGACTTCCGAGTCTTGATCGTTTCTGATAAGCTTCTCCTCAAGGTCATGAACCTTTCTTTCCTTAATGCTTAGTTGACTTTGGAGTAGCTGAACGTCTTGGGAAAGCTGCGCTTCTTGTGCGCTTCGATCGGCTTGTTTCTTGGCAAGATCCTTCAATTGATTATCTAAATCAGCCAGCTGTTCAGCAAGGTCTCGCTTTTCGCTCTCTAGCTTGGCTATTATGTGACCTGCTTGCTCCAACTGAGATCGATATTCATCGGATTGATGTTCCGCTCGCTTTTTGGCCTCTAGCAAGTCATCCAATTGATCTTCGAGCTTTTCCTGGTCTTCAATAGCACCAGCCAACTTATCGCTCAACTCTGTCTCACGGAGCTGCAGACGTTTGAATATCTCTTCCTTGTCCAGGGCTAACGCTCGTTCGCTTTCTAAGGTTTGTTGGATCTTTAACATCTCAGTGTGCGTATTTCGTCGTTCCTCGTCTAGTCTTTGGCGTTCCGACGCCTCTTGGTCCATTTTCTCGTTAAGCTGCTTTATCATCTCATCTCTCTTCTTGACTTCTCCTGACGTTCTTGTAGCTCCCAATAAAGGCTTCATCTTGACTAACAGGCGCCACCAAGGGTTCTCACAAAGGTCGATGTAAACTTGGAAATTTCGCTGTATTATCCGTGTTGCCTCCGCTCTATACAGTCGCTTATTGGCAATTCGACGTTGGGTGAAACCACGCGCCAGGGATTGAAACCGTGTCATAATCTCACGGATCAAGGCATCACGTTGCTCTTCAAGCTCTGCCAACACACCAGCACGGAAGAAGACTTTGGTGATTCCAACACGGAACAACGACTTGTCCAATTGAAGCTTATCTAACATCATGCTAGCTGCTGTCTGGCCATCAAGGTACCCTTTGGGAATGTTCCTGCACAAAACTTCATATCTTTGTCGGAACTCTGAAAAATGAAGTCTGTTTGGAAAGCCAGTGCGTGCAATCCTGATACCCTCTAAGACACCGTTGCAGCGCAATTGGTCGAGCACAAGTGGTGCACTGAGTTGCTTGGGTTTTTTCTTGTGGTTGGGTATGATACACCTCACAAAATGAGGATGTGTCGAATGCAGCTGAGCCATTAAGGTAGATAGATGTTCTTTATGTTTCTGAGCAACGGTGCGGAAAAGACCTTTCTTGACCCTGCTTCGAATGGCACCCGAGTCATCGCCTGCTTCAGAGCAATCACTGAAGAGATTTGCAACATGTGCATCGCTGGATGCAGCCAACAATCTTGTAATGTTGTCATTCATTGGATCTTTATTCTTCTCCAACCATCCTTCGGTAGAATATTCAACTTCGGCGGCATAGTGAGTGAGCATAAATCCTTGCCCAAGTCTAGAGGCACGATACTTGGGAGTTTTGCGATCCCAAAGAGAATGAAGTTTTTCCGTAAATGACTTGTCCGTGGCTTTTGGCATCACACAATCTTCATCGAGACACGAGAAAATACCAATGGGATTGGGCAACTCAATCAGATCAATCGTAGGCTGGAGATCATGACCAAAATCAATAAATTTCCACTCGATTTTTTCACGGGCGTATTCTTCTTGTTCAAGAACAAACATATGGTGGTTGAAAAATTGCTGGAGCTTCTCGTTTGTGTAGTTGATGCATAGTTGCTCAAAACTGTTTTCCTCGAATATTTCGAATCCAGCAATATCAAGTACACCGATGAAGTGCGAGTCGTCGAGACCCATACCAGTCCTATCCAATTGCCGATTGATTCGGGTCACAAGATCACCAAAACCTCTCTCGTAAATACCCTTTGCCAACGAGTCTATTGCGAGTAGAACTTGTTCGGGCGTCTGCACCTTCTCGACCCATTCTCGACCGGCTTTTACTCGAGGGTGTAACAACCCTTTCAAAAATGGCTCGAGCGGAATTCCAAGTAGCTTACACACTTTGTCGGCCTGTGCACGTGCGTCGGGAGCTAATCTAGCTTGATCGGCCGATCTACTCTCCTTCACGACAGTTATGTTGCCCAGGTGGAGAACAGCAGCAACTGTTCGTAAGATAGATATTTGGTCGTTCTCGGAGAAGCCCATAACATCAAATGCCTCGACTAGAGTGTTCCATTCATCTCTGTCAGAGACACCAACGATTGTGTCATGACCGTCCCGCGTATAAGCGAAGTCTTCTACGTCTAATTCTTCTATGAGGAATTCGTTTTTCAATGTGCGATCAGCCCCCTTTAGAAGCTGATAGAAGACGTGATAATTCCGCTCATGAGCATTCAGCCTTACCACTCTTGATTTCTCAAGGAGATACCAATCTATGAAAGCACCGGCAATACTGCCATTGCGCGTAAACTCGATCCTGATGAATTTTCCGAAGCGGGAGGAATTATGATTCCTAACAGTCTGAGCATTCCCGAAGGCTTCTAGGATTGGATTTGCCCGAAGAATCTGCTGCGAGAGGGTTGAATGCTGTACCTTGTTTTTGACTGGTGATTCCGAGTTTGCAACTGCCGCCAGGTATTGAATGACTTTTTTGGTATTTTCCGTCTTTCCGGCTCCAGACTCTCCAGTTACAAGAATACTTTGGTTTTGTCCTTCTTCGACTAAATTCCTGAAGGCCTCATCTGCCATCGCAAATATGTGTGGTTTACTTTCTTCCCGACCTCGTCCCTTGTATAAATTGATGTACTCATTCGTGTATATAGGTAATGAGCAATATGGATTAATGGTAACCAGAAACAAGCCTGAATAGGTGTAGATGAGATCAGCTTGGTATCTCATATGAAGATTATGGACGACCGATGCTTCATTGAGATGCGTAAGCTCTGCCATGTCATTTGCTTTGTCGAATTTCGCGGGATTTACTTTGTCAACAGTTTCAGGATCGACCTCTCGTTGCTAGATACCCAGTCAGAAATTGTACCGGAAGAGAAAACATATTCATGAACTCACACTTCCATCGTCACATTGGACCAATATATGATGATTTTCCAATTCCTCCACTACCCACCCTTTGACGAATGCAGTTTGAGGATCTTTTAACCAAACATATCTCTTCCCGGAGAAATCGTTATCTCCCTCCATTGCCATGACAGTTTCTGCGCCGAGTCGCATCTCTTCCGAATTGATGAATGAAGGCGCAAATGTATTTGAAGAGGGAGCGGTCGACTTAGAATTGGAGCGAGATCTTAGTGAAACATTATTATTATTGGGGGCCACGATATCCCCCAGCGAGGAGTAGGATTGGTGTCGATTGTGTGTTTGATGGCTTTGTGCCGGCGATGAGAAAGGAGCGGACGCAAAGATTGCACTTTTCGGCCTGCCTTTGGGAACACCGGGTTCAGGAGATAAAGTCCCTGATCTAGCAAAAGGATTATTGCGCTTTGTCTGAAAATTGGAAGCCATCGTGGAGTAGGCGTTGTTGGATGTCAATTGATTGAAGCAAGGCTCTGTTCCTTAGGAAAGTAAACAAAGTCCATCCATGGGAAGATTCTAAATTGTCGCAAAGCAAAAATAGGGGAGAAAAGTTCATGCAATCTCTTCAATCATTACATGTGAAATTAGTAAAGAGGGCAGTGAAGAAAAAGATTCATTCTTCTGTTTCACCTCTTTTTATTTCTTGAATTGGAATCGAGATTCTTGTCAACGTCAGTGTTCAAAGTCAATATTGACGACGCGAAGTAGGATTATTAAGTGGCGGTACAAAGTTTAATTTGGCTTTACTGGGTAGTTGAATGGTAGAGTTTCCCCTGGCAACGCCAGTTGATCCAGTGCCGCTTCAGTCGTAGAATGATATCGATAAGAGAATTGATGGTTTATCGTAGGGCAGCCTTGCTGCGAGCACCTCGTGACATTTACTCTAGTCTGACACTGTTTTTGTCTAGTGACACTCTCTCACTCTCTCACCTGTATAGAGCGGGACTTACCGGCGCTAAGCAACTTTGAATCTTCGACTAGCGTTTGCTTTAGGTGCGATCGTACTAATAAGTTTCTTTTTCCCATTACCATCTGCACCTCCACCACCCTCCACCTACATCAAGCTTTCAGACAGCTTCTACCAAGGTCTTCTTCATAGCCAGGTCCATCAAAATCGGGTCAGCAAAATAAGTGAAGAAAGTGATAGTCTCACTTGCATTTTTTATTGTTAAATTTTGACAATCCTTTCTTCTGCTCGTCGCGACACCCTTTTCTCTGCGACTTCTGCATCTGTACTTACTTTTCTCCCTTGATTTGATTGCGCTGCGCCAATGATACTCGACCGTTAAATTGAACGCGTCTTCGAGGTAATTTTGCAATATCGGTCGGAACTAATCACAGTTAAGTTTTGAATTCATTCAGTAAAGCTAGGTACTGCTCTGTACTTGCCGACAATGTCGGATTATCCATACTATGGCGCGGCCTATGGCAATCGCGACCAGTCGAACAACCCACCTTACCCAACCTACTCAAATCACTCCGCATATTATCCGCAAGATGATGGCCGATCAGGGCAGCATGCGATGGCTCAAGGATATGATAACACAATGGCGTATGGCTATAATCAACAACAACTTCCAAGCTACAGCGCGCCCGCTATGCAGAATAATATACCCCCAGTCCCAGTCTTCCAGGGCTGGAACCAAGAAAACTCATCTATGCCCCAGTACAATGCAGCGCCGCAAGGCATGCATTCATATGCTAGGTACAATCATCAAAATTATGCTCAAAATTCGCAATACTATGCGCCAGTGGCTGCCCCGCAGCCAGCGTATCATTCACAAACACCCGCGTATGGTAACGTTGAAAATCGCGAAATGAGCGAAGGAGAGTATGATGATACTTCTGCCCACATGCACTCAGCAGCCCCAAATGCTTCAATTGGCGCACTGGGCTCGAGCCACTATCGCGGGAATGATGGTACTGGCTATCTTGATACTGCCCATCGCGCTGTATATCCAACAGGCCAAGATCCTACTCCTCAGCAGCCGCCACCCACTCTTCGCAATGGTAAGCAATTCCAACCTCTCATAAATCCGTTTATTAATGTCTCCCTGCAGCAGCCGATTATTACAATCAACGTCAACCGTCGGCCTCGTACTCCCCTTTCGTAGCCCAAAGTGAGCCAATGTTTGACCAAATCAAGAATTCTCAGATTAAGGATACAGGCGCAGGTAAGGGACCATTGAACGCAAAGAAGGGCGGTGCACAGAAAAAATCAAAGCCTCAATCACCGGTAGGAGAGCCTAATAATACTGCATCCAAATCTGGCCAGGAAAATATTCCCTCTTTCACACAAGGTCAGGTATCAGAGACCGCTGGAAGCTCTCATCCTTCTCAAGCTGATGCACAGAACGATACTGTTACTTTTAAAACTGTCGCCGAAGCTCGTAAAAAAGCTGAAGGCGCCATCCTGAATCTTTGGTCGTATGATGTTCGATTCCCAGCCTATCTTGAAGAAGGGGTTGATGAAAAGCTTGTCGGAGAATTGTTTGATGAGCTTAGATTGTCAAAAACTGCAACGAAGACCATCAGTGCAGCTTCTGTCCAAAGTCCCTCCACTAGTGTTTCTTCTGCGCCTACCTCTGGCCTTCCTGGCACTAGTGGACATCCGAATAGTCAGGTTTCAGCACAAAGCTCTACAGAAAAATCTAAACAAGCTATAACTAACGGAGGCACTGCTCCCTCTGCAACTGCGCAGCCGAAGAGTGCAGCCGCTGTTGAGAAAGAAAAAACAATGCAGGCGAAGATGGACGCTCTCAGGAAATCGAGAGCTGAGCGAGCCCAGAAGAATGCGGCAAAGTCTGTCACAACTACCGCTACTAGTCTTCCAAGTCCTATTGCTCAAGCTAAATCAACTATAATTCCTGAATTGTCCACATCGGCTCCAAACCCCACTTCCTCTGCTGGAAAAGTCGTTGAAAAAACTAAGGTTGGTACTACTACAGATTCAAGTAGCTCAACTTCAATTCCAGCTTTGACTGTCACAACACAATTCCCCCAATCGAACGCACCACCTCCAAATATTCAACAGACCTCTCAGAAGATTCCGGGTTTGTTCTTGGCTTCTGCCCCACCCGCCCCATCATCTGTCCCACAAACCATCATGCCAACCCCGGTTCTCAATGGGCAGCGCAAACGTCCAGTAGCTGCTGACTTTGACGGACCTTCGACATCCACAATACCGCTTAAGCGACCATTTGGTCAAAGCCGCGTGGAACCAAAACCGTTTGTCATTTGTGTCAGCGAGGATGAAGATGAGTCCGATGAAGATGTCGAAATGGAATTGGAATCTCAGGCTGATGCAGATTCGCCTGTTCAACTTCCTCGCAAGCTACCCGAACAAAAGGCATTGCCGACAGCATCTTCTTTTCTTCCACCAAAACCTTTTACTCCACCTCCTACATCGTCGACAAGCACCCCACCAAATTTACAAAGTTCTATTAAGCCACACCCTGAGGATCTTCGACGCAAGGAAAGCGAAATTGAGCAGTTAAAGAGAAAGATTGCTGAAGCTGAAATGAGGAAGGCAAACAAGAGAACCAGCAGCGGTACACAAACGCCAATTAACAACGTCACAGCTAGTACGAGCAACATTGGCCTTGTAGCTAATAAACCAAATTCTCTGATCGAAACACAAAAGGCAGCCAAAATTTCTATGGACAAAACACAATCTAATGCAGCTGAAGCTGCCGAGCTCCAAAAGGCCGCTGATATTCGAAAAGAAGAGGCCGAACTCAAACGACTCCGACGTGAAAGGATTGCGAGCGCCATTCCCCGCGTGGACGCTGAAGCTTTACAAAACCAAGCGAGACTTGAGGAACTTCGTGCCGAAACAGCCAGAATCGAAGCGGCGGTGCAAAAGAACCTTCAAGACAAACAAAAGCTGGTTGAGGAAATGGAAAGACTAGGTCAGGAAACTGATCAACAATTGCAGGAGCAAAAAGAAAGGTTGGACAGTCTCACACGTGAAGAGACAAAAGACAATCCAAGTAGGTGCAAAATTACAATTATCAGACAGCCCATAATAGTAGATGCTCACATTCCCACAGTTGAACCACCTCTAGCTTCTGCTCAGCCAGACTGTGAGCCAGAATCACAAAGTCTCGCCGAGTCCGAGCCAAAATCTGCATCAGTTCCCATGGAACTAGATGACCAAATCGATGATGCTCGCGACGCAATGCAGCAGCAAGAACAGCAACAACAACAGCCTGAAAAATCCCATACTGCTGATGTCAGTGCTGCCTACCCAATTTCTATGCCTCCGGCCCAACCTGATAGTGTCAGCGATTTGGCACATGACAAAAGCGAAGACCATTCTTGCGAGGTCAAAGAAGCATCCGAAACCAATCAAGATCTTGAGGCTGCGCTTCAAGAAGCTGTGCGCGCGGACGCAGACTCTGCTGGTCCCAGTGATGTCGAAATGGAAGACAGCAATGCACCTCCTACGCAAGTTAACGAAGCAACTGCCACACCCGATGAAGAAAAAGCAAGCTCCGATTATTCACCAGTTCTTGAGCGTTCTCAGCCACTCGCAACTTCGTCAACTCCCAACATTTCTGATGTGGTAGATGTCTCGGAGATCGCTGATGTAGACTCGGATAACTATGAGCCCCCAGAGGCCACTCCTGCTGCTGATGAGACTTCGTCGGTGGCGTCATCTCCATTTAGCCCCGCTCCACCAGATTCAGTGATTGGTGTAGCAGAAGATGGCGAATTGCCAGAGTTGTCAAACAGTGACTCAAACGATCTTGAAGTCATCTCTAATGGTGTAGAACAAAGTCTGCCGGCAGAAGATGGTAGTGTCTCTCAACTAACAGAAGTAAAAGTCTTCTCTATTCTTGGTGTTAATTCCCAGGCTGACCCGAGCCCAGAAACCCCTTTCTAGCGACCCTAATAGCTCAAGCTTTTTTACACCATATGAAAGCCCTTTGAGAGTGTTTCATGCATTTCGGTTTCATCCAGAATATAAGCAACAAATTACGGGTGGGCTGAAGTCTATCACTTATACTAACAAGATTGATGCGAAGAAAGAGCTGTGTCGATATGAATTGATGGGAGGAATATGCAATGATAATACTTGCGATTTTCAGCATTTTAGAGAAATGGGACTGCCTGGTGCGTCGGTAGTTCCAGCCAGCATGCTCTGAGCTCACCCTTGAGTATCCCTTTCGTCCCCTTTGCTAACTTTTGTTCCGACAGATGATGCCGTTCTTGCGAAACTGGGGTCCCCAGACGAGTTCGAAGGAGAACAACGAGATAGGTTTATTGAAGGTTTGAAATCATTACTCTCGGGCCTGCGAGCAAGAAAAATTAAAGACTTTGATGCCATTGCCTCGGAGATTGTTGCACATCGTGCCAAATTCTTGGGCGATTCATCAAAGGTACTCAGCCTCGAAGGCACGACACTTTAAGCGGCTTACCTATAGCGGCCTGGACCCTGAACTTGTAATCCTCTCAGCCCATTCTCCCCATCACATACTGTTGCCAGAGACCTGATCAGGCTTGGTATCGATGCTAAATAATCTTTTCTTTTTGGTGTGAAGACCGAAGATGGCCTATTCTCACTTTGTTGGACCATTTAATTTCAAAATCTTCTTTTCTTAGACCTGAAATATCAATGGACAGCGACTTTGCATGGATGGAGTTGCATGGAAAAGCTGGTGTTTTTGTGGCATGTCTACGATACCCCGTCTGATGAAAAAAAGGAGACCTGGGGGAGTGCATCCAGTGGGTGCAACCAGTGTGTATTCTGGAATAAAATTCCTTTTAACACTGAATGATAAAAATCTGCGAAGTTTATCCTGCGAATTAGCTAGTTATTCATAGCATAATAATTGACTAATTGATTATACGTTTCGATTAATCTGGTTCCCTTTTGTTGTTGACTTGACTTCGGCATATCACCATGGCATCTGTGTACGAAGTAGTTGCTTGCTCAGTCTGATAATTGATCTCGGCGGGATGGGATATCTTGTTGAGTTTTTGTCAAAACACATGACCACGCGAAAGAGATAAAATGCAATTCCCCAGAAATTAGAAGAACCCCACCCACCATAATGATCATCGCACACAACTACTGAAAGCGGCAATTCCGATACCAAATAATCACGACATCTAAGCCAGAACTTCATCATTGCGCTAAGTAACAGTGAGCACCAATCTTTTTTCCATGCAACTAAAAAATTGCAGGCCAAACTATGGAAATCAGCTTCCCGATATGATTGTCTGGGCCATGGCTTTTGTTTCATTGGCTTTGGAAACGAAAAGACGATAAGGTTGAAGAGTTTACAGGTGAACAAGGGATTGAGGATCATGATGTAACATGTAGCTATGAGTATCTCGCAGTGGCTCGAAGTTGAGTGATTGCGTACTACATCATTTGGTTTTATGCATAGCGATCCCCTTGCAACTGGAACAGCTATGAGCCTCGGTTTATTATCTTGATACGATGGAAAAGATGGAAGTTATCCTAGTGATTGTGATGTGATGTGATTTGATCCATTCTCATGCAATCTTGACACCATTTGATATTTTCCATATGACGAGGATGAGGATATAAGTATATTGACGCACCCTCATTCCTTATCGCTTTCGAAGGGTTTCTATTTCTTCTTCGTTCCTCGACGTCGAAGCTTTTTTTCGTGCACACTGGAGATACAATCGATCCATTGCAATTTTCGTAATGTCGCACACGGCGCCTCAACAGGCGCTGGATAATGAGAAAATCGCAGTGGAAACGGATGGCAATGATGGGATCGATAGAAATGAAAAAAGGAATGGAAACGAGAGCGAGGTTTCCGATGAATTATTTGCAAATCCGACGGGGATAAATGAAAAGGCATTAGTAAGAAAGTTGGATTGGAAACTATTACCTGCACTTACATTGCTTTATTTGCTGAGTTTCTTGGATAGGAGTAACAGTATGTTTTACTCCGTTTTCTTTGCGTCAATCGCCTCTCTTTTTTCGAAATTAGGGTGGAAGGGACTTTAATTGAAAGTTGCGAATTGATCATCAGAATGATACTGACCAAAATCCAAACAAACAGTCGGAAATGCGAAACTTGATGGATTAGCGACGAGTTTAAACATCACCGGGAATCAATACCTATTGACATTGACAATTTATTTTATCGGATACGTTCTCTTCGAAGTGCCTTGCAACATCATACTCAAACGCACAACACCCAAAATATGGCTTCCAACACTCATGCTTCTATGGGGAATCGTCGCGACCTTAATGGGAGTTTCTACAAATTATGCGGGGTTTCTAGCTGCAAGATTCTTCTTGGGTGTTACGGAAAGTGGATTGTTTCCTGGTGTGGTATTTTACTTATCAATGTGGTATAAGAGGACGGAAACTCACTATCGAGTTGCATTGTTCTTTTCTGCAGCTTCGTTGGCTGGTGCTTTTGGTGGAATCTTGGCTTATGGCATTGGGTTCATGGATGGAGTGGGAGGATTGAAAGGGTGGAGATGGATTTTCATCATTGTAAGACTCCCAAGACTAAAGTTTTGAAATCGATTGAGCTAACAAGAAAATAGGAAGGACTCCTGACCGTCGTTGTCTCTCTCTTAGCTTACTTTTTCATACACAATTACCCCTCGACCGCACCATTTCTCACGGAACCAGAACGCTCTTTTATCCATGCGCGTCTCAAGTCTTCCACTGATGCAACCAATACCGAACCCTTCACTTGGGCCAACGTTCGCGCCGCTTTTGGAGATTACAAATGCTGGCTCTACAGTCTCGGTTTCCACACAATGTCTCTACCCCTCTACACCCTTTCTCTTTTCTTCCCTACCATCATCTCGGCCCTCGGCTACAAAGCGGCAACCGCACAACTTCTCACTGTCCCACCTTACGCATTCGCAACAGTCCTTACAGTGGTCATCGCCATCCTCGCAGAAAAAACCCACAAGCGCGCTCCTTTCATTCTCTTCTCCTCCTCATTTGCAATCATCGGCTATATCATTCTTCTCGCAACTCCACACAACAAACCCGGCATCTCCTATCTCGGAACGTTTTTCGCAGCCGGTGGAATTTACCCCAGTACCGCTATCGTGCTTTCCTGGCCCGCAGCAAATGTAAGCGGACAAACTAAACGGGCCACAGCGACTGCAATGACGATCACGATTGGAAACTTGGGGGCAGTTTTGGGAACCCAATTGTATAGGCCGGCGACGAGTCCTAGATGGTTTTTAGGACATGGATTTGCATTGGGGTATTTGGTGGCGAACTTGGTAGTCGTGGGAATGTTGTGGATTTGCTTGGAAAAGGAAAACAGAGAGAAAAAGAGGAGAGAAGAGAGTGGAGAGGTAGGAGATGAGGTTTTGAAAAATGATGAGGATGTTAGGTGGATCTTTCAGACTTGAGTTTGGGGGACGATGGTTTTCATTTTTGTTTGATTTCATAGTGAATTCATACTTTGAATTTATATTTTGATTTTCCGGTACTGGAAATGTGTTCGTATCGTGGCAACAGAAAAAATAATACGAGAATTTTTGATATCAGAGAATCGGCCAATGCTCTATCTCGTGTTACGAGAGAGCTATGCCACCGGTGTAAAACTCGAGAACAGATGGCTCGGTTCCGCAAGTGCAGAATCATCCCCAGTAGACAGCTGTGCTTGCTTCGACCGCGCAGTATAATATACGGAAGGAAAGACTCTTTGCACTCGGTGTTCGTGATCTCTCGTGTATGAACATCAAACCACTACTCTCACACCGATTCCTGGGAGATGTGTATGAGAGTGTCATACTTATCCCCATCTCTGTGTTCGGATCGGAAGAGGGATAGACTCATCGGTAGATTTGAGATGTCTACAATGGATACGACTATCTGAGAGAAAGAGGTATTCCTCACGGCATACCCCAGTTACTGGTATTTACAATACGGGCTGTGTAAAAACCAGAGCTACTCGGAAATATGAAGACTTTGGGATGTCCAGAGAAACTATTTCGGTCAAAAACAAACTAGAAGTCAGATAACACACATTTCGCCATCCTTTCGAGTGTTGTAAAAACCCAGGCTTAGATTCACGAAAGATTAAGGCGCTCGAAGTTGGACTGTTGTTGCAATATAGATCTCGGATGCGGATGCTTCGTGTCCCGAGTAGGAAGAATACCATGCTGATTTTGCATGAGAATTCTGGTATTGATCTTTAAGAATGCAGCTCTTTAGAGGCGGTTCAATATTCGCCCGATCGCAACTCGGTTAGTTCTACCGGCCATTCGTATCACCGATGCCGACAACGAGCGATGTATTTGACTTTCGGGACTTCTTGATTATTGCATTTTAAGCTTAGCATCTGAAGATCAAATTCTTATCAAGTTGTCAATGACACACTTGTTTTTTGCTTACTATTTTCATTTGTTGTGATCTTTTGGTAACTAAGAATTCAAATGACGATAGACTTGAAGCTTCAAAAGCCATAAAACCTGAATCACCTCTATTGATTGAAATTTCTAAGTAGAATGATTGACTAAAGTTATCGACAATTTCATTTGTACACCTTATAAAATACACTATATCACTAGCTTGGAATTTATTTCAGGGGTTATATCTAAATGCCGTCATTGCCGGCCTCGGTAAATTTCCTAATTGTGGGGTAACCGCATGGTTTGTTCTATATTTTGGAGGATTATCCACTTCGACACTCTTGAAATTCCTAGCATAACCACAAAAATCGGTTTGATTGGTTGCACTGGGTATTCTTAAGTTCAGAGACTTGAATAACATGTGAAAAGGGGAGTATGGTTTGATTTCAAGGTAACCAATCATCTGAGTTGGACTGAATATCAAATCAGTGCTCCAATCGCATGCAAGGGGTTGCACATATCCCACTACTTGAACTGCAGGGCGGATGAAAGGGCCTTGTGTCCCCTGGTAAGTTTCTCAGATCTTTTCTTGATTAGAGTAAGGATGCATTGTAATCGGTGGGACCTGTAGCCCCGTGAGCTATCTATACAAGAAAAGTTAGGGTGAGACGGGCCAAGAAGCTGGCACACTGGGCTTGTACTGAACGGAACACGGAACAATTCTGAAAGACAACTATCAATCTGATATATAATGTGGTATCATTATCTCTTCAGAATCCCTTGTTTCATTTCTCTTCATCAATCTTCTAAAACTTTCACCACGCGAAGTCCACCACATCACTTTTCAATATGGCTACCACTCCCAATTCTAACAAAGATCTCAAATTTGCTACACGGGGTCTTATACGAGCGATGGAAGATCCTCACATATATTCAGATCCTGATCCAACTGGTGGTCAGCAGAGTGTTGTCTGGGACACTAAAGCATATGATTTTCTCGCGGGACAATGCCCCGAAACAGCTAAAGCAGCACTTTGGAGGCAAGGTCAGCTGTGCAATGCAACAGCAGGCCTTTATCTTGTCACTGAAGGTGTCTATCAAATTCGTGGACTTGACCTCGCCAATATGTCTATTGTGAGAATTTCGGGCACGAATGGTATCATCATAATCGACTGCTTGACCTCGGTTGAGACTGCCCGCAAAGCTATTGAACTTTACCAGCAATGGCATGCAGAGAACCATGGTCAAGAAGCAGAAATCAAGGCCCTCTTCTACACGCATTACCATGTAGATCATTTCGGTGGAGCGGCTGCTATCGTTCTTAAGGCGAAGGAGCAAGGTCAAACTATTCGGATTTTCGGTCCCGAGGGCTTCCTCGAACATGCTGTTAGTGAGAATGTGTATGCCGGGGCGGCGATGTCTCGTCGATCAATCTACATGTACGGTATGAAATTACCTAAATCTCCCGCTGGACAAATTGGTTGTGGGCTTGGACAGTGCACATCTACCGGGAAAATCTCACTCGTGGCACCAACTCACTACATCACCCAGAATGGCGATCTTGCAGATGGTATCGAAGGCCTACAGATCATATGTCAACTGACTCCGGGAACGGAAGCTCCAGCCGAAGTAAACTATTACCTTCCCGACTATAAGGCTTTGTGCGCGGCGGCAAATGCCACGCATACTCTACACAATATTCAGACTCTCCGAGGAGCTCCAGTGCGCGATGCCCGACTTTGGTCGCGATATCTGGATGAGTCAATTACTCTATTTGGCGATAAGATAGATGTGGTATTTGCAGGTCACCATTGGCCAACCTGGAATGACGATGAGAATTTAGTCTTCCAATTTTTATCGGAGCAACGTGATTACTACGCCTATCTCCATAATGAATCGCTTCGACTGATCAATGATGGACAAACCCCTTTAGAGATTGCAGAGAATATTCAGATGCCTCCTAACTTGAGTGCGAAAACGCATCTTCAAGGCTATTATGGTTCGATCAGCCATAATGTAAAAGGTGTTTATGACAAATACATGGGTTGGTTCAATGGAAATCCAGCTTATCTGTGGCCACTTCAACCCACAGACGAAGCTACCGAGTTTGTCAAGTGTATGGGTGGAAATCAAGCCGTTCTTGACATGGCCAACGAATATATCACGAACAGAAATCTTCGATTCGCAGCTACGCTCTTGGATAAACTCGTGTTCAAAACTCAAAGTTCTGTGGAAAAAGATAGTGATATTGCAAAGCAAGCAATGGCAACTCTGGCTTCTGTATATAAAACTCTAGGATGGGGCTCCGAAAATGCCACGTGGCGTAATTTCTATTTAACGGGTGCTCATGAATTGCAATTTGGGCCGCAGAAAGTAGATCTTACCATGTCACCTGAAGCATTGTTGACATTGAGTTTCGACGAGCTATTCGACACAATCGCCATCAAGATTGAAGGGCCCGCCGCTTTCAAGAAACCAGAGGTGTATTTGGAGAAAGAAATCACCATCGACTTCATGGTTTCCGGTATCCAGCAAAACAACAAGCCGAGCGCTGGTTGGCACTTGAGATTGAGCAATGCTGCTATGACGGGCCATACCATCCCATACGTTGCTTCTTCGGAGAAGCCAAATCCAGGCAGTGATTTGACTATCTGGTTGGATCATGTGAATCTTGCAAGATTGGTTGGAGCAACGGCTCTAGGAAGAAGTCCGGTTATCGTGGATAACCCATATATCGCCCTCACTACTTCTGGAGACGTGAATGCTTGGACTAAGATCACAGCCTTGATCACATTGCCGACTGCTGATTTCAATATTGTTACTCCTTGATTATAATGACCAATATATCGGTGGTTTGTCCGGCTTGTTTGACACCTGCGGATTTGAGGTTGCTACTTTTCGACTATGATGGAGATGTGGAAGGAGAGAGAAACGGTTCATGTAACGAATTTGCGAATACTTATGAGGATATTGAATTGGGCTGCCACTCAGAGAGATAACTAGTTAAGGAAGTTTTCTTGATATTGATCCTGATTTATCTTTATATCTGTTCTTGCGTGTGAGATTCACTGATGAAATCTCCATTGAAATAACCTGGGCTTCAAGCATAGGGACGGACTCGTCCAGTTATCTCCTTTCGCTTTTTCCCTGTTCCAACATGGACGTTGTGCGGATAGGAAATCCCAGTATCCTCCTCTACAATTAAATTATTTAAAGAATGCATCCAAATCAACACCATCTGAAATCCCTACAAGCGACCAACCTCCCTGTCCTACAGAAACGTCGTCTACAGTACTAGTCAACTGCTATCAGCCGAAACCCATTTTCACACCAAAAATCGACATTTTGCTATATTTTTAAAATTAGAAATCTTTATAATTTATCAACTGAATCTTTTCAAAATTTATATTTATGAAGTTTTTATAATAATAATTA
>PQXL01000458.1:0-31561 GCA_004916875.1 Botrytis galanthina
TTTAATTAATTAAATAACATTTTTTAAAAGAATGTCTAGTTTTATCTTTTATTATAATAAATAAACTAAAGTATAAAAAGTTGAATAATCCTATATTTTAGCTGGAAAAGTGTTATATATACGGTAAGTAGATTCCATAACTTTTATAATATCTGTCAAATAGTTGATATATGCTGCATGGTGCTGCCACGACAGCGTGTGTTGGCAGTGAAAATTTTCCTTGTAGTACGAAGGAATGGCCATATATATCTAAATATCACGAAATTCTGTCTTAGTGCTTCTCAGTCGGTGAAATCTTGGCTTCATGACTGCCTTACCTACTTTGGATAGTTCTGTATATACAAACCTCCATATATGACTACGAGTTTGCTCCCTTTGTTCCCACAGTTGTAAGAAAGAACGCCTAAACCCAATTCTTTCATTGATTTCAAATTGACAGCCGGAAAAACCCTCTCACAGATCCGCCGAGCTCTCTTATCACATGAAATTGGGACATTGGCGAGGATTATTATTCGAGCTTCCGATCGGTTTTTTCTCCAGTAGCCAGCAGATGCACACTGAAGATTACTTGTATCAGCACAATGCGAGTTATAAATTCGCTTCAGAGTTTCATGCATTAAAATGGCACCTGAAAATCATCGCTGAGTCTCAAAGGAGACGGGATCGGTCGATATTGTTGTGAACGTCTATAAAATTAATTTCCTTATAACATTGCTATAGTCTTCCTATATTCAGTGAAAACGTAAAAATATACTTTGGTCTTTTAAATAACGCATTTGCATCCACCGGACACCGATCCAAAATGGCAGTCCCTACTTCCGAAAAGGTTGGATAACTAGGCTCTAAGGAAAGCGATATGGAACATAGAAAATCACATGAATGACATCGAGAAACCTCAAAATTTTGGACGAAGTCTACTGGAGCACACAATTTTATGGTGTGGATTGAAATCTCTATCTCAGACAGCGAGATCGACTCCTCGCATTCTATCCTTTTCCTGAAAAAGCGCAGCGATCAAACACTCTCGGCCTAGATATATGAGTTCAAGTATCTCAGACGTGGTTTCGCCAGGCTTCTACTACAGTATTGTCAATCTTGATATTGGTTTATGAGAGTATCTTAAACAGGAGATCCCCCCCCCTTTATTTTTGTTGTTATCATTCGCTTGAAGCCTTGAACTCTCATCTCACACTCTAAGCAGATTTACTTCTTTCCGTCATATATATGAGATTAAACTATCCACCTCAGCATTTCCAGTAATTAATCACTATAAGCTACGGGAATTAGTTCAAAATAGAGCCAGACTGCAAACCCAGAACCTCCTCGGCCCACATCTAACCATTTGCTTCAACCCAAGCTCAGTTTTCCAAAAATCCTCTACATTTCCCTATTACTCCCGTATCTGAATCGGAACCTTTGTCCGATTCATATTTCTGGGAGCTTTGTCCATTTCTATCTCTTACCGCTCCACAGCCTGCACAGGTATTTAATTTCGAAAATTCAAAACCCAAGAATCTTCCGATGTCTTGGAAGCTTACTCAAATCCCATCAATATCAAACTCATAGAAAACCACACCCTCGCCATCCTCGCCATTTAAGTACTTGTCCGGGGTGCTTTTCTACGTCTGTATGTAGAAGGGAAACGAGTATTAGCTGCTTATACGTCATACGAACCGCGAGTTCAGATACATGTATGCCTTCAAGATTTAGCTGGTATCGATTCACTCACTTCCAAACATAGACCATCGTTGGATACCCAATACTCGTTCGAGAAGAGCATTAATCTCGTAAGTTGATTCCGTGATAAATTCCACAATTTCATTAACCTCATTGGAATAAGTCTAGTAGCGACAAGCATAAAGATTTATATATGAAGCCATAATCGAACCGTTATGATATGCTAATAAGCTAACAAACGCATGCTATGATTTAACTATGTACTATATATGTGACTTGGGACGATACGAAATCCCTCCACTCGCTCATTTCCTCAATATGTGCCCTTAATATGTGTACAACTTATATCATGACGCGTCCTTATGTATGTAGTATCAATCCCCAATCCTGCACCATCCTATACTATCTCATACCCGAGTACCCTTCTTGAATAATTAGTTCCGAAAAAAAAATCTCTACCATCCTTTACCTCCGGCAATCTCCTCGTCAACACTTTCCCACCCTGCGAAAACACCCTCAATCATCTTAGCTCCCAATCCGGGATCCTTAGATCCTGTAGTTGCTCTAATACTATGCATACTAAGTTGGGGGATTCCGACATCAATAGCTCTAACGCCCATTGCAGAACTCAACATCGGTCCTACTGTACCTCCCGATCTAGAATCATTTCTGATCATAAAAGTTTGCAACTTTTGTCCGCATTTCTCCGCCAACCTCTGGAAAATAGCTGTTGAGACAGAATCCGTAGTGGTATGACCATTACTATCTGCTTCAACTGTCAATCCTACATTAAGTCTAGGACAATGATTCTCGAGGTATTTTTCCAAGAAATTAGGATTTGTAGCATGTGTAACATCGAACGAGACGAGGAAAGACTTGGCATACGTTTCCATCAGAATATTGGGACTGTATGTGGAATCATTGAAGCACTCCACGATACGTTCAATTGTTCCGGGGAGGAAATTACCCCTTGCACCTTGACGCAAGAGCGAGCCAATCTCTTCGTCATCGAAAAGAGCAACCATAGAAATAATACCAGATGATTTGGAATCTTCAGAGGAAGAATTGGAGAGCAGTGCCTCGATGGAAGACCAGGAACAGACTTTATCATCAATACGTCCTGAGAAGATAAATTCCTTGTCGAGCCCACCGAGTTGAGATGGCTGGGTATCGAAGAGTTCGAGCTCCCAATTGATGATGGTTTCTTTCTTTTCAATGCCCAATTCTTTGGCAATAAGATTGACAAGTTTTGGTGGTTGGGTGGAGACAAATGAAGATTTTGCACCAGAGATGTTTGATGTTTGGAATTGCTCGGACGATGAAGAGGATGACGCCGAAGATTCAATATCGGAATTGTCAAGACCAATGATTGGTACGAGTTGTGTCTCCTTGTTGTTCTGACCAAACATTCCAACACCAAAATGGGGAGCTAGAGTTGGAATGCGTGCAATTGGCCAACCCAGTTTTACCAATTTTTGAGAAATGTATCCGGTTTTCTCATCCTTTACCAAAACTCTACCACCAATACCAAGATCTCTATCCCACCATGTTTCATTTAATGCGCCAGCATAAGGAGCAACACCGAGCTGTACAAATCCAGCTTTGTTGTGTTTGGTACTGATGGGCTTTAGACGAGCTGTGAGAGAATCAGAGTGTGCGGCAACCATTGCTATTCCATTTCCAGATTTGTATGCGCCACCCACGGAAAATGCAATCAAGGATGTTCCATTGCGGTTCACGTAGTATTTTCCGTTGGGCTCAAGCTTGCCGTTCCATGAATCACGCGGAGAGAGCTATAAACAAGATATCGTTAGCAATGTGCTTCTTAAATTCGAGCGTGCATTTGAAATCAAATGAGAAGAATTGGAATGATTGAGAGTTGCACTAACCTTACTAAACCCAGCGTCCTCCAACTTGTTCTCCCAATATTGAATAGCATGCCAAACTGTTGGATTTTCCGTCATGAAGCTAATGAACGGTTCTGCATATGCTTCGGGATCTTTGAGAATAGTTGCATGCTTTGCAGCATTGGGCGTTTTGGTATCTAGATTGCGAGGAATAAGAGAGTCATTAGGTGAGTGGAATGCTTCAAACAGAGTTTGTGCACCACTCGTACCATTAATTCCCGTCTCGCCGGATGGAAATTGGTAAGATTTCCTCATCTTCTCAAAGAGTGTTTCAATCTTCTCCTGTCCTAAGCGCTCTTCCGAGTCGATGGAACCTGATGGGCCCCATGAATCACCACCAAGGGAACGGATTGGTAGACTTTCACGGGTTGTGAAAGACTCCCTATTATTCGGGTCGGTAGGGTTAGAAACCGCCAATCTCATTTTGGCAAATTCTCCCATCAAAAGCTCCTGGGTAACCTTCTCGTCAGAAGCAGTCTGTTTCTCCATGGCAGCTTTGTGGAGAGAGGCGCTTGACGGCTTATTTCTAACCATTGTGTTGATGTTTGTTCCGGGAAGATTGATCTATATTGATGTCTGCGGTTTCCACAGCAAGTGAAGGTACTGGGAAGATAGTGAGTGATGAGCAGCGGGTCGTTTTCCTCTGACAGAGCGATGGCGAATATAGTGTGTGTAAAGCGGTATTGAATCTGAGTAGGCAGGGATCGTTAATGTGAGTTATTATTTGATAGGAGTGATGTGATTAATGTAAAATTGATTCTGAATGCAGTATCCATACCTACCTAGTACATAGATTCTGAACAGTAACTGTAATAAGAGAGTTGAGATTCAATTGAAGTCAAAGATGGGATGCTGTGATTATTGTACTCGATCATCTATTGTTGTCTTAGATGTACAGCCTCTCCAATATTGAGCTACACCGATACCTAGTCTTGGCGATAGCCTTAATCCACATCGCCAAGTATGCACTGTACCTGAACCAAGAGATAAGATCTCACAATCGAGACATGTACCCTCAACGTCAACGTCATGTCCATTGATCCCTCACTGGAATGTACCTAGTATATCTTCACATCAAGGATCATCGATCCATCACAAGTTGATCAGTGTTTGAATAGTGAAAAAGAAGAACAGAAGAACGATGTTGTTGGTCAAAATCCTTTATTTCGATTGAGACTATATTCTATGGAGAACCTAAGCTTCTGCCAGGCGGTATCATCCATCATAAAAAGCCATGCATGCTATATATATATATATAAAATTCGTCATCATCATCGGCAATCCCCTAGTTGAGACAAAGAAATCCCATCAATTCATCATACTGTCACTTCTGATATCCTCGATCGATTCCGTACTCTCAATTGTTGATTTACCAGTTGTTGTCGTAGTTGTTGAAGTGCTCTGGGGGACCACGTTGGTTTCTGTAAGAAAGGGCATATTAGTAAAAGGGTAACAACAAAAGTGTGAGAGAGATAACATACGGGTCGTATTGATTATCCTGGCCATAATGTTGATCGTACAAGTGTGTGGCTTGTTCCTGCGACTTTTCTCTCATTCGGTGCTCACGGACCCAGTCCTCACCCTTGGTCTCAGCCAACTTGTCGACTTCAGCAGAGGCGAAACCGGCGAGAAGCTCCTTAGCAAAAGCGTGGGAGACTGGCTTTCCTATGGAACGTATCCGAGTTAGTACATTGATTCGAATGGAGGTTAAGAAACGAGGCCTCGAACGTACCCTCCTTGCGTTGTCTATCCTCGAACATCTTCATGGCGGCGAAACCAGCACCTCCTGCGAGAACCTCATGACCGAGACTGGCGGTGTCTTCGTTTTGGTATTGGTCGTAGTGTTCTTGAGATTCGCCTAAGAGGAATTGTATGTTAGTATGAGCTTCATCGTGTTGCATGAAGTATCAGAGTGAAGGTGAGAGACGTACCCCAGCCGAAAACCATTTTGACAGATTTGTTTGGTGAAAGTTAAAAGGTTTGAAAAGTGTGGTATATAGTTGTAGGATGGAGTTATGTAGAAATGTGTAGTTGTAGTTGTTGATGAGAAGGGAAGAAGGGAGAGGTTGAGGAGGGGAGTTGCGAGGGGTTTAAATAGATGGAAGTGTTACCGTCGAACCCTCACCCCTCTTTCACTATGCCTTTACGATTTTCATGCATTCACACCCACCTACTATTTACCATTTACCTGCCTAGTAGTACTTCTTAACCCAATAGAGTAGTATATGATTCACCGTTTTATTCCATTGAGTATCAAGCCCCGCTTATAGGTAACATGAATGAGTGTGTCGTACTCAAGTACAGAATGTGGACTCTAACCAAAGTTGTACATTGTAGACGTTCCAGGCGAATATCTTGGATGGGGCCATACAGCTTCCCCCTTTATTGTCTACCTGGTATCGTATGGTCATGGTGATTCCTAGTCATCATCACTCATACTTCATACCTCGTCCCTCATACCTCATACCTCATCTTGCTCTGATCTTGTTTTTGATGGCAACAAGCCTTCAGGGTATCATATTGAACCCCACATTGCATGAAACTAATCCTCAACCCACAATCTACCGGGCACTCATAGACAAGTAAGTACAAGTGTCAACTTCTTCCAATCGTTTAGTGGTTACACGGCTTGCGTGGCTTGTAAGAGAATGTCATGGAATTATCAAATAGAAAGCTTGTTTGGGAACAGGGACTTGTTTGCTACGAGAGCCGTCCAACCGTGGATACTGATGAATGGATGGATGGATGGATGGATGGATTAACATGCCGTTGTTTCAGTGGGATGGCAGTGACACTGGCAGTGACAGTGGCAGTGGTAGTGGCAGTGAGATGAGCATTCTACCCCAGGTACGGTTACGCCCAAATCTCGAATCCAATGCTCCCTATCTATCTGTACTTTTACATCTATCTACGTAAGTATGTATCATTTGTCCTACTGAATACTGGGCAGCTATCAATGCATGTCATGAAATTCACTCTGTGTGAGGAGAAAACAGAGCGATATTGTAGCACATTCTAGAGTCTACGATACATCACAGGTGAACCTTACAGGTTGCTATATAAAGTAATCAGTCCTCGTACTCGTGGGAGCAAGGGTCAAGCTCCCCATTGCATTTGTACAACACAGCTATTGAGGGGCAAAGTTAAAACATAAAGCATGAAATGTGCGCTTCCGAGACTCTCAGACCCCTTCCATTATCACTATATTACCTGCTATCTACCTAGTATGATGATATAGTGAGTACCTATGACATCAAAGCTTCTCTATCTCTTATGATACAATCAAAATTCAGGAGAATCCCTTCACCGGTAGTTGTACTCTGTAAGTAATTCTGTCTACTGGGTATTCCGTACATCTCAAATTGAACTTATCGAACGCCTACATCTCTCTGGGTCTTGCCGCTCGAAACCCCAAGTCTCTAACAGATAACTTGGTGAATCCAAAATTAAGAAACCAGATCTTCAGGGTCGATCAATCAGCCTATGACACGCTGGCGAAAGTTCCGAAATCCATGAAAGGGCCATAAAAGTATACATCATGATCCCTTCATTCCCAATCATTCTTGGGGAGTACGAAGTGAGGAAGGAGTCTTAGACCATCCGACCACCGTGGCTTTACCACTTTCATCTTGCTTTAGGTTATCGTTGGTACTGTTGGTCCCCATCAAGGTTATTGATTGCGTTGCTTGACTGCTACCTACTTCACCCCTCCATGCGTGCATGCATCAGATTCGGATGGGTGGTAAGTGGTTGGATAAGTGGATAAGTGGATGGGTGGATGGGTGGATGAGGAGAGGGGCTCAAACACATTCACCAATCCTGGTAGAGCTGGACCCTGTCTTCAAGTTGATACTTCCCAGGTCATTAGAGACCAGTATAGCTCCTTCTCCTCCCTTTCAGTATCCTCTGCGTGCGCGTAACACTGTCGAATGTCCAAGTGCGACCAATGATAAGGGCACGTTGAGATCAAAATAGTGCAGTCATGCAAGATGCAGGTGTCAAGTAACCCTCGCTTCGGGCGGTAATGCACGATACAACCACCAGCAAAAAGGGTTCATTCGCCTGTCAAACAGGCATCGCATAGGTATATGAGTTGAAGCATCGATTGAAGCATCAAGCAAGGTTCGAGACAGACAGACAGAAACGTAATCGGTGCTCTGCATCGTATATGGGACGACCAGTAACAACCTGGGATACCTAGTAAGCATAGGGCGAACGAACGACATCGAAGCTTTAACAAGCTTCCACTCTCGAGCCACTCTTTCCTTTCCGCTCCTTCGGCAATTCCCACTTTACACTTAACAAATAGAAAATGGATCCCTTCCTGGGTAGGTGCGACTAAATGGTCAAATAGTTAAGGGTTCAGCTGAACAAGCTTCATTGGCTTCTCCATATAAATGGCTTGGTCAGATGCTTGTTTTCTCCAGCGAGGATAGCCTTGTAAGCTCACCGGTGGCTATCACGGCGGGCTTGTTCGTCATTTGCATATTTTGACAAGGGTTTATGAATCTTTATGAATCTTTATGTAAGACCCACCTTCACCGGGGCAAGTAACGAAAATTGAATCAGCCTCGTTACAAAAGCAAGCAAGGCTGACGAAATTCGATGTGGAAGAAGACAAGAGTAAATATGACAACACCACGTCTGCCAACTGTAGATGATCTACCAAGGAATCTGTTATGTGATATTCTACCATCCAAAGACGGAAAGAATACCAACATCTTGATTCTGCTTCATGGCTTGGGGGATACGAAGAATGCATTCACACAGCTTGGTGAGATTTTATTTACCACATTGGCATTTTCTTTTTCTCCCCCCAATACCTCTCATATTGCCAACACCCTCTCATATTTTACCGTTTCTATCGTTTCACTAACTACTCCGTCAACTAACACCTGCGCTTAGCCAAAAATTTATCTCTGCCTCAAACTGCGTCCTTAATTCCTCAAGCTCCCACCCCAATCCCCGCCCTCATAACTGGTTCCGACCTACCTTCTTTCCATTGGGCACGCGATCTCGAATTCGACTCTACGACTGGTTCTCTTGATCTTGATGCTGATCTCACGCCCTCTATCACTCTTCTGACTTCTATTATTGAGTTGCTCATGAAAACATGTAATTATCCACCAAGAAATATATTTCTCTTTGGGTTTGGACAAGGAGGCATGTTGGCTCTTTCAACTCTTGCACAAACTACTTCTTCACTCTTAAAAGATGTGGAATTGGGAGGAGCGATTTCAATTGGTGGACGACTTCCTTCCTCTTTTTCTCCGCCGTCAAATTCAGCGACAAGCCAAAAAGATAACAAAGGGAGAGTCAGAACCCCAATTGTGGTAGCGGGCGGGAACAGAAAGTCAGAAATAACAAGGACAGCGTTGGAAAAGGTAAAGAGTACATTCGCGGAAGTAGAATATGTGAAATGGGAGAGAGAAGGTGATGGGATGATGAGGGGGAGGGAGGAGGTGCTGCCACTGATGAGATTTTGGGGTAGGAGGTTGAAGATGGGGGCTCCGGAGGGGACGAAAGAGATTTGATGTGGGTAGAAGAGTTGAGGAGGCATGACGATAGGTTAGGGAGTCATGGGTGTAGCCTGAGTGGGTTTATCCGTCAATGATACTCAGGTTTTGTTTTCAAGATTCCAAGTCTTGAAATTGCCGACGGCATATTTTTTTTGACCCAAAAACACGCTGCAGAGAGTTCTGTATAGATGTTTTACGACATCTCTTCTATCCATGCTCATCTTTTCTTGCCCAGATCTGAGATTATTTTTGTCATGTTTGAATCAGGGTTTGGTCTGGGTAAGGGCACTTGAAGGAGGAGTCATTTCCTATTTGAAGCTAGAAAATAGAATATTCTAAAGACGATTCATGTTACATGGCATTTGGAAAATGTCCAGAGATAGCACCATGGTGAATAATAGAGTTGGGTATGTCTCCATCATCACAGAGCTATCAGCAAGAATCTCAATTGGACATCGATCTTTGCCTTTGCCGTTTGCTCACAGTGTTCCGCAAATTATTATCATTATCAATTATTCAATAGCCGCAGCTATTTATTCAGGTTTATCTCATCTCCCATTTGTCTTCCTTGTTTTCCTTTTTTTTTTGATCCAATTTCCCCCCAACCCCAATATTGGTTACCCAACAGCAACGATCGTCATGTTTACTTTCTTATTTATGTTTGCAACTCATTTTTCTTAGGTAGAAATTTTCACTGCATGTTTAATATACTGCATCATCCCCCAACCTTTATCACTCTTGAAGATACAAATGTTTCTTTTTGTGGCTGGTGGGTTGAGTATTTATTTACATAATTTGGGACTTATGTTTAGGAATAGTACTTAAGGTGTACTTATGGAAGTTACTTGTTCATTTACTCTCGTACACCAATAGAAACATGTTCGCCTGAAGCGTACATCGAAATGATACGATGCCCGAGGGGCAACTGCCGTCCAAGTATGTCAGATTTTGAAAGGCAAAAGATTGCGAGGAACATCGTAGCCCGTAAATCTACCATTAGCAAAGCATGAGATAGCTATGTACAAGAGATGACTGACGCTTAGGAAGGACTGATCCTTATTGTCATTTTATTTCCTGAAATATAACCCTAGCTTTCCTTTAACTACTATTCACTCATCTTTGTGCTAAACTACCACTATTCTCTCACACTTTTTTTCATGGAGATCGCGTTCATGTAATTTGAATCCTTCTTAGTATGTTGAATTGCCCCATATCTTCCCACCAAAGTCTTGACCTTTCTTACAGCCTGTATTCAAGTGATGCCTGGTCTTTCGAGAACTACGTTGTGGCTTTCAAAGATGTGGTGATGTTGATCCCGATAATGACTGGCTATTATGTCCTCAGAGCTCTAGAAAAGACGGATCATTGATTTGCTGCTGGCGAATCTCACATCTCTTCATATATTGTTTTGTGCGATCGTTCATCGACTATACATCTTTTCTCATTCTGCCGAGGTACATTTGTTTCAACGTTTCAGCCCTTTTTAAACCTCTATCTCTTACTTGTCTTATTGTTGTCCCATACTACGTTCTGTATCACACGCCTGATGGAACTCACGTCTTGCCTTGCCGAATTTGCTCTGCCTTTACACGCCTTTCATTAGCTTTTATACCCAAGTTGTCGAGAGCTGGCAGGGTCTACAGTCGCAGGCTGGCTTGATGCCCGATGACGAAAGCTTTTGATTTGTGAATTTAATCGGTCTTGTCAGATGATTTAAGATTTCCAGTTCGAAATGAAGACATGCTCTCTCGACCTAAGAGACTCGGAAGAAATCAAATAGCTGATGGAGGGAAATTTCTATTGTATCTCGTACTGGAGGAACCATGTGCAGACTTTATTTTCCATGAGAACAATTACAAGCCTAATTTCCTTTATAGATAGCTTTTTACCCTACAAAATCACTATTCCTGTATTATACGGGACAGGTGGGGAAATCCGTACTAAACCGAAGCCTGAGATCGAGCGTGTGAGATTTCAATGAGATATTTAGTATATCTCGTATAGAGATCGACAAAACTAAGGGAAAATGTTCAAATTCAAGGCTAACCGCTTATTTTAACAGGGTAGCCATGTGATTAGCTACTTCTTTGCCATTTCCACTTCTACTTCAACTCTTCAACTCTTCAATTCCTCAATTGAAGCTATTCAGAGGTAAGTTAAATGTGATTGCATCAACAGTAAGTTCAAATTCATCAATTTCATCAATATTATAAAGATAAGTGATTCAGAGTGAGTTCAGGCTTCAAAAGGCCTCTTTTCTTTTTCCATTCGCTTGTCCCCCCTTTCTCCCCTTTGATTTATTCAACATTTCAATCAATTTATAATATATCTTCATTTTCTAGTGATAGTGATATGTATGAAGCTCTTCTGAAAGGATCGGAAGAGCTAATAATAGAGCTAGAAAACGTATAGGAGGTTCAATCGGAAGGGAACTGTGCTTAGTCAACCACAGTACAGTGAGGTCTCAGTGTATTATATACGAGCTTTTATGCAATCTACGAGGCCTTTGTACATGCCAAGAGGGACAAAAACTTGACATATACGGGGTTTTCACGGGAATCAGTCCCGTATTCGGAACCCGTATAATACGGGAATTGTGGTTTTGTAGGGTTAATTCACCTGCATTAACCACCGTTACCTCTTTTTGCGTACGAGGGAGGGATCGTTTGGCGATTCGACATGATCAAATCAGATGCTTGTTTCGGATGATAGAAAATCCCGAAGACCCGCTTACCGAAGTATACTTCATCCCACTTACCGAACGCGGAGAGAAGACAGGGTATTCTCACGATGAGAAGGCACGAAGGATCTATGACTCTATGAGACTTCACATCGAAGAGCGAAATCAAATGAGCAATACACCAATTCACATCAACATCTACTCAAGTTTGGGCTATGCAAATCTATCACACCGCTGGTCTTTGACCATACTAGGTCCACTTCTAAAGCCCTGCCTAAATAAGAAGTTGTTTTGACGAGTATCTCGAAAATTATTTAAAGGCGCACGAAGCGTGGAATCGAACCAACAATGCAAAAAACAACCAGAAAGATGATGACTATGACTACACCTAAATTGAAAGTTCTGATTTCAGGTGCTGGCATCGCCGGGCCATGCCTTGCATACTGGCTTGCTAGAACCGGACTCAACGCATCAGTCCAAGTTATCGAGCGATCACCGGTTCCAAGAACAACTGGGCAAGCAATCGATATTCATGGTGCAGCGGTTGAGATTGCGAAGAAAATGGAACTTGAGGAAGCTATTCGCGCGCGGACGACAACCGAAGCGGGTACGATGCTTTTAAATTCTTCAGGAAAGCCATTAGCAACGTTTCCTGCTGGTGACACCTTCACATCAAATTACGAAATTTTGCGGGCTGATCTATCCGAACTCTTTCTGGAAGCTAGCAAGAAATTCGATAATATTAAATATACGTATGGTGATTTTGTCCAGTCTCTCAATCAGACAGAGGCGGGTGTCGATGTAGTTTTCGATGGGGGATCAAAAGAGACATTTGACTTGGTTGTAGGTGCAGATGGGTCCACATCAAAGATTCGATCTATGATTTTGGACAAGGAAGCCCTGAAAGATAGCTACAATTTCATCGGTCAATACATCGCCTTCTTCAGCATTCCAAGTCAACCAAATGACTCGAAGTATTGGGAGATTTTCAATGCCCCTAAGGGTCTGTGTATGATGACGCGACCACATCGGAATCCCTCTACCAAAGGCGTCTACCTTTGTATCACGATGCCAAAACACGGAATATGCGACCCAGTAGTGGAGAAAGCCATGGAGGGAGGGGTTGAAGAAACGAAACGTATGCTACAATTATACTTTGAGAATTGTGGCTGGGAGGCAAAGCAAATATTGGAGGGATTGGACAAGTCCGACGACTTTTATATGGCCAAAGCCGCGCAGGTCAAGGTACCAAAATGGACGAATGGGCGTGCTGCAGTGATTGGAGATGCTGCAATGGCAACCTTTGGCGTTGGGACTACTTTGGCTATTGACAGTGCCTATATCCTGGCCGGAGAATTGTCAAAAATAAAGAGCAGTGCTGAAATTCCAGAGGCGTTACAGAGATATGAAGAGGCATTCCGACCAATTTATAAAAAGATGGAGGACCTTCCACCTGGCTTCCCGCAACTTGCGATGCCTCAAACTAGATGGGGCCTGCGGATTAGAGATTCGATAGTCTGGTTTATTGGTAAGACGAAGGTACATAAACTTCTCCCTGAAGATCGGAGCGCTGATCATGAGTTGCCAAAATATGATTGGATAAAAAGTTAAACCGGAAATTATGATGGGTGGGCGAGGAACATCAGGCAGAGAGAACTGTGCCATTGCTAGAATTTACAATAACAGTCATAATTTACATGAGTGGCGAGAAAGTAAGCTCGATAGTTAGCCGAATTATATGTAACCAGTTGTTGAAGAACTGATCAGTATAAAGTACAGGAAACCTCATTCAAGACCGTTTCTCAACCCTCAAATCCCGCCAGAATTTTCCCGAACATCTCCCCCATCCTCCAACACCCAAGCCCTCTCAAACCTCTTCCCGCTCTTCTAATCGCTTCCTTGACTTCCTCCCTCTCCGCACCCTCCAGCCGCGTCCTCAACTCTTTGTAAACCCAGCAAACCAATCCCCCAGTGAAAAGACATACCGCAATCTCATAGCTTGCTTCTTCTGTTCTCTCGCCGGCTAGTCCCATTGTTCCTAGTATGCCATCTCCTCCACTCCTATCCCTCAATCGTATGCATTCTTCGGATAAATTGAGCATTTCATACACATTTCTCATTGTCCCACCAACAATGTCTGAGTTTGCCCAATATTTCAGATTAATTGCCGCAAAATCACAATCTTGGCGACTTGAAGACCGACCGGCCATTAAGTGCACATCGCTAAGACTAACATCCAAACTGACAAATCCCAGCGCGCAGAGAAGCCGTCCAGCTACAGATATTTCTCCGGGAGTTGCCCCATAGCATTCATTCCACGAATCTAGTGCATCAATCAACCATTTTCTTCTACTCAAAAGCCCAGCACCGATATCCAGTGCATGATTCCCCATGGTGCCCATCAATCCTGTAGGATTTAACATAGAAACCGATGTACGCCAGTCAAATATCAGAGTATGTATTGCATAAAGAACAAGAGTTTTCCCAAAGACGGTGGTTGGGATAACAGGTGGAGGAGGCTTAGTCCATTTATGAAGAAGGATACCATTCAAAGCATGGAGATAATATGTTGCAGGTGGTGTGTCGGCTGGACCAAGGAGCATCTTCCAGGCTTGTGGCGTTGGCGCTTCCCAGTGCTGTTCCGGGCACGGAAAGACGCAATTTGTGGTCTCGGCTCTGCTGATAGACGGTTGCACGTTGAACAGGGTAGCGTATTGACAGTCGAAAATCTGTTCCAGTGTCAGCAATGAAAATGCGAGTGATCGAGAACACATACATAAATCGATAGCCCAAGCCGCTTTCTTTTCTCGGTCTCTATCCACGAAAACCATTCAATCTCCTGTGGTGAGTTTCTGGGTAGCGAGCTTGGATCAAGCTGCACTCTAGAAATTGGTCTACAATCCAGCAAACGAGCTCGTCGACCAGCTGTTATCAAAATCCCCTTCACACCTTCAGCAAATTCATACATTTTCTTACTTCCACCCCAAGCTCCAGCCAGTAAAAGGTTAAATAATGTAAAAATGTTGTCAAGAATTCGAAGCTACACCATTGTTAGCCGAGATAAACTCTATTGAATGATTAACTAACATGTTTCTCTTCAATCTCATGTAATCTCATGCTTGCTACCCTTGCTCGATTATGGAATAGTCGCAAGAACCTGCCACGATCTGCCCCTGAATAACATGAACCCAGAAACATCATCGACAACACTAGAAGAGGAGAGCTGGCGAAAATGTCGAAGGTCGGGACATGGGCGATAGGAAACCGCGGATGTACGTGTCGAAAATAAAGTCGGAGGAAAAAGTCCAATACTTCTGAGGGTGGAAATGTCGAGACGTTTATTTCAACGTACACCGCATCACCTGATTCGGCAGGAAATTCGATTTGTAACATGCCTAATAGCGTTGATCTTAATACATCGTTCACCTGCTGGCTTGGACCTGCTGTGAAGCCGCTCCTTCTCGCTTCGTAGGAAGTTGCATGCCATGATTCTGGACCTAACCGAGGAACAGGTCTCGGGCCCCATCTTGGCGGACTTTCTAATCTACTGACTTTATCCGGCCAATCTTCCTCGTCCCCTTCGGCGTCCAGGTCAATTGATTGACCTCGAGAATCGGATTTGACAAAATCTGAGCCACAAAGACCGAAGTCTAGATCCATATTACTCCAAGAATCTTGGCTGAAGCAGTCCAATGTCCAAGATATATCTGCATCATATGATCCCATGTAGATACTTGGGTTATCATTGTAAAGCATAAAACCATCCCATGAGTTGGGATTTAAGCTTCCTGAGACTTGAATTCTATCTTCACCAGGATGTGGTGCTAGTGCAGCTTCAACTAGACTTGAAAGGCCTTGGGATTGAGTTGGAGGTGTGCGTGAATCAGAATATAATGCTTCTTGGATTGGTGGCAAGCTATCGAGATTGCCACCACGCCATTGCATACTCGGAGGTAATGCCGTCACAAAATCAGTATTTATTGAGATAGAGACCTCATCACGATGGACAAGATTGGAAATTGGTTGGGGCTCAGATGGGGAAGCTGAGGCAGGCTGAGGAATCACGTGGGGTCGTGCATTACCAGCGCGTTTATCGGAACCATGATTTTGGTTATGTATCCGACGATGGCGACTTAATAAGTCACTCCTTGTGAACCTCTTCCTACAGACTGGACAAGCAAATTTGCCAACTTCATCATCTGGTTTTAAAGAAATGCAATTAGCACGTGACACGTTTCAACACCTAGCTTTCTGGGGTTCCTTTGGAATCATGAAAATTCGGGTAGGTAGAGTTATTAAGAGTTGAAGATGTGTGCAAGTGGCAATCAAACAGGTATCAGAACAAAAACAAGACGGAGCAAAGCGACAGATCATAAACAGGTGGAAATGAAAACAATTACTTACGATTGGCTTGATGTCTAGTTAAATTTTCAATCCTACTAAAATTCTTTGGACATTTAGGACATTGAAATCGATTCCCGGTGACTGTTGATTTAGCCGGTGAGGGTCTACTTGGACTTCCCTTCGCAGAACTAGTTGAAGAAGTACCGGTAGTACTCTGTGGAGTTTCAGTAATACCAGTACCAACGGCAGTAAAATTTGAATTGGAGGCAACTAAATCATCATACGAAGCAATTGGATGGTTACTAGTATCCATGCTCAACGTTATACAGTGGATTATGTTGTCCCATAGGATGGCGAGCTGTCTTGTTTTCCCTCGGTCCTTCGGTCTGTCCGGATTCTCGGTATCGTATTGTATCGTTGGTATTGCTTGTGTTGTTTGTATGGTATTGTATCGTACCGTCTCGTACCGTCTCGTACCGTATGCAATTGATCAATCAATCGTATGAGGTATCGTGTCATTGATCGGCTTATTTGATAGAGAAAGGTGGACGGTGAGGACGGAAATTAAGATGATGGAGGATGGCGGGGGAGGCGGGTCAAATCATGTAAGATGTTTGGGGTACGAGATGAGGTCGATGGCTCTGCATGTGGGGATTTGGATCAAGTGAAAAAAAGAATGGAAGGGAGTGAAGGAACATCAGGTGGAAGACTCCATAGAAATCATTGTACTTATGGCTGATCTGGGTTACCGGAAGTGGACGGAGAATATCCGGGTAAATGTCACTGCTACCTTGTCTCGAACATGTCGACCTTATATGGAACAGACCACAGACCACTTGGTTTCCTCAAGTACCTAGTATTCTACTCTACTCCCAACCTTTAACGACGCTCTCATGGCCCACTGTGATGAAGACAATTTTGCTTCGCTTCAGTGGAATGGAACTAGGTGGTAGTAGGTAGGTAGGCAGGTTGATATCCCTATCTTATCGAGGCATTCTCTTCGATCGAAGCGGAACAATCTCCATGGTAGTGATTCAACGGAGTCTTACTAAATCGACAAGATAGCACTTAAAGTGTCTCATCTTTTCTAAACATGTGATCAAGAGTGTAAGGTAGAAACAAAAAAGATAATAGTTCTATATTTCTTCAGAATACGTTGTAAAAGCAGAAATTTCATACTAATCATCTCAAGCTAAATCACACTTTCGCTTTTCGCTTCCCCTTCCTCAAATGAACTTGATGAGCCCTCATGACTGCGCCTTAGCTTTCCAGTCCTCATGAGCTTTGTTCTGTCTGTCCCAATCCTTCTTCAACTTTTTCAATGCACTTTTGGGTACATCTTCCCCGTCTTTCGTCTTCGTCGGCATACCATCAACATCCCATGCACTAAACCTATCATCCTTGAACATATCCACTGGACTGAGTTTTGCTTTTTCGATCCTTTCCTGTTCCAACTTCTCCCTCGCAAGTTTGGCGGCTTCTTTTTGTGCTGCCTTCTCTCTTTCCTTAGCGGCCTTCTCCTCTTTTTGTGCTAAAAGTTCTTCCTTTGGAATGAATTTGATGAGCGACCCTTGTTCGTCTGGTCTATCATCCAAATACACACCGAGATTCGTGAGATCATTGTCCCGAATTCGATCAGATAATGCCAGGATATGTTTTTTGTGTTCAGAGGTTGGTGCTACTCGCCTCAACTCATCTCTAGTCCTCGCTACGGCCCGAATATATGGGAGAGCGAGAGCTTCCTGATCCTTTATTCCCGAAGATACAAGCGAGGAAAATTCGCTATCAACATCCGTGGCGAGCAATTTGTCGAGAGTCTCGGTATGTAACGACAAACCCTCAATTTCTTCTTTGACTAGTCTAAAGACGTCGGAATAAGGTGCCACAATCTGTTCGGGGGTATGATGACTATCAACAGAAGCGCTAGCCCAACCAAGTCCATCGTATGGTGCTTTTGCATTTGCATCGAGACCGAAGATGCCAAGTATCTTTGTGATCCATCGAGCAACTTTCTCTAGTCCCTGGATGTCAAGATCGGATTTGTGAGAGCCAATGTGGACATTCGATTCCTTGATTAGCTCTTGCAAAATAAGCATGGCTCTTGGCGTATCAAAGGATTCTGTGAGGGCGGTCTGAAGATCTACCTGTGCCTTGTCCAAGGCTGTTTGCAGTTCTGGATGGATGGAAAGAGACTTCAAGTCCTCGACAGATGTCGAATTTCCACCCTCAATGATGTGGGATTTGACATTGACAAAGAAGTTGTTAACGGTCGCTTCCCATGCGTCGGCCATCAGCCTCATATCTGGCGAAATCTCAACACCATCATTCCATCTTCCCATCAAAAACACTATTCTCATTGACCTTGGGGTATAATCTGTAGCTAGTGCATCTCGAATGGTCTGGAAATTCTTCAATGACTTTGACATCTTTGATCCTGCGATAGAAAGATGCCCCATGTGCAAAAAGTAGTTTACCCACTCGTGTGGGCCATGATCATGCTCGCAGAAATATGCCTCACTTTGTGCCAATTCGTTGTCGTGATGAGGAAACGCAAGATCAATACCACCGGAGTGTATATCCATCTTTGATCCTAGAACGTCGGAAGCCATGACGGAGCACTCAATATGCCATCCAGGTCTGCCTTCACCCCAGGGACTTGGCCAGCTTGGTTCTCCTGCTTTAGATTTCTTCCAGAGTGCGAAATCTCCTGCCCCTCGCTTACCACCCAAATTCTTCGATAGTGACCCTTCTCCTTCTTCTTGCAAGGCTTTGTCGTTTCTACTTTCTGGTCGTAGTCGTGCATAAGGATTACCGGCTTTCTCGAATGCTGCAATATCGAAGTAAACCGATCCGTCTGATTCATAAGCAAAGCCCTTATCAATGATTTTCTTTACGAAGGTTGCAATCTTTGGTACATAGGTGGTAACTCGTGTGATAACATCTGGTCGCATTACATTCAGTGCGTCCATGTCTTCCATGAATTGATCCTCCCAGTATTGAGTGACATTGGTGAAGATAGTATGGTCTTTCGCGTCGATCGAATCCTTATACAAAGAATCGAGATATGGAAGAAGAATCTCATCTGCTCCACCGAAAATCTTCTCTTGTTGGATAGCTTGCGCCGCAGAAGAAAGATTGCTTATATGCATCTTCATCTTCGCTTCCGCATCTCCTGGTTTTCCTTCGCCTGTCATTGTTCCGCCCGCCAATACTTTTCCATATGCAATATCTCTTCTTTCTGCATAATTGTTAGGTGTAAGTGGAGTGCCATCTTTCAGTAGTTCAGGTAGGTTTGCTGTTGCATAAGATTGGAAGGCTTCTGAGGCTAATTTTGCGAGCTCCGGTTCCGTATACGTTTTCGACTTTTCAAGCTCCAGTAGCTTTTGTCTTCGGGCTTTCAAGATAATCTGTCAAAAGATCATCAGTCAATTGCCCCGCCATTCTAGATTCTACACATCCCACCTTGTCATCGACATCTGTAATGTTCATAACAAAATTCAGATCAAAACCAAAATAATCTTTCATGATTCTTCGTATGATATCGGTAGAAACATAGTTCCTAGCATGTCCCAAGTGCGAGTGATCATATACTGTTGGTCCGCAGACATACCAAGAAACCTTTCCTTTCTCAATAGGTACAAATGGGACTGGACCACCGGGCTTTAAAGAGTTGTAAACTTTCAATTGATCCATTTTTGTGAAATTATTCGTGGTGAACTTTCGAACTGTAAACAAATGAATATAAGGATTAGAGAACGTAGAAAATCTTAGAGAGCGTAAGGGAAGAAACATTCAGTTGAAATATCATGAAGAAATTGAGTCACTTCTTTGTGTGATAATATAGGTAGGTGAGTAATGGGCGGGCTGATTCGTTGATTTAATCCAATGTTGCTCAGGTATTACTGGGTGGGCTGAAAATAAATTTATCGTGGAGGCTATCATTTTCAGCCTCGTTGTAAGGTTCAGATCTAGCCTTGCGGTTATAAAATTATTTCTTTCGCACAGAGGGAACGAGGTAAATAGAACAAGATCAAAAGTCCAGAACTTCTTGAAGTCCTCATCACAAGCAACAACATCCTATGAGATACTCACGATGAGTAATAAAAGATCACCCTTTCTCTATCCTGGAGCAATTTCGTCTTCAGATCAATTGGCAATCTTACACTTAAAGAGAGATCTCCAAACTCCAACAATTCTCAAGAGCACCGACGAAAAGGATGAAGGATACGCAGAGGGAAAGGTGACGAACACTCGATTCGGATCTTTTCCGCACACAACATTGATCGGAATACCATGGGGAACTCAAGTACTTGCATCCAAAGTTGACACCGGATCTAGAGGGCGAAGAGGTGACAAAAAACGAAAGCGAGACGATGTGGACGCTGTTGAGACCCTGAAAACCGAAGAAGTTACCACAGAAAATGCAGAAGATGCGTCGCCAACTCCTGCAAGCAGCAGAGAGATGACGGAGGCTGTAGCTGCTGGAAGTGGATTCATACATTTCCTACCCCCTACACCTGAAAACTGGACCAATTCCTTACCACATCGAACGCAAGTTGTTTACACACCCGATTACAGTTATATTTTACATCGCATACGCGCAAGACCTGGAACGAGTATAATTGAAGCCGGCGCTGGCAGTGGATCCTTCACGCATGCATCTACAAGAGCTGTATTTAATGGATATCCTGATGAACGTACGATAAAGAAGCGCAAGTTGGGCAAAGTCTGGAGTTTCGAATTTCATGAACCGAGACATGCGAAATTAGTTGAGGAATTGCAAGAGCATGGGTTAGATGAACTCGTGGAGATCACACATCGAGATGTTTGTGAAGGGGGATTCTTAGTTGATGGAAAAAGTCCAAAGGCCGAATCTATATTCCTGGACTTACCTGCTCCATGGTTAGCGCTCCCGCATCTTACTCGATCTCCTCCGCCTCCTATTAAGAACCCTAACGGCGAACTATCTTCAACGAAGCCCATCACCGAACCATTCGTTTCTGCTCTCAATCCAGAAGCACCAGTTCATTTATGCACTTTCTCCCCCTGTATCGAACAAGTTCAACGGACTATATCTGTTATGCGACAACTTGGCTGGGTCGATATTGAGATGGTAGAATTATCAGCAAAGCGGTTTGAAATCCGGCGAGAACGAATAGGTATCGATAACGGAGTACAAAGAGGTCTGCAAACTACACCAGCCAATGTCGAGGAAGCCGTGAGTCGGCTATTAGAAGTCGAAATCGGACATCAAACTTTCCACAAGAAAGGCGATGCTCCAGACAAAATGCCAAGACAAAATCCAAATACTAGGGAAACACTGATAAAGAGTTTGGTCGAGGGTAAGATTTATAAGGAAGGAAAATTGATACATAAGACAGAACCAGAAGTCAGGACTCACACATCGTATCTGGTATTTGCAGTGTTGCCGAGGGAGTGGAGTGAAGAGGATGAAAGAAAGGCAAGAGAGAAGTGGCAGGTGAACTTTAATGGCGAGACGGAAACCAATACCACAAAACAAGTTGAGCTGCCTATGAGCAAGAGACAAATGAAAAAAGCCGCGAGAGCCAGCCATATCAAACCCGAGGTCGCTGTTGCTCCGCAGGTTGGTGATGATGCAGGGACTGCAAATGGGGCGACTGAACCAGCCAAGGAGAAGACTGAAGAAAAGCCGGGGGCATAGGCCAGGTAGCACATAATAGTCGTTTCATGAACATACTAGGTACTCTTACAGCATATTTCTTCTCGCCCACAATTGAATAGTTTAACCGAAAAGGTTTCTAATTGTGCCTGTATTCATTTGTTTAAAAAGGGTCAATGAGGATTTACATTAAATCTTCTTCGCGTTTTACTTCTTCCACAAGAACAGTTTTTCATATTCAGACTCTTGATTTGAACAAGACTACAATGGTTATTAGTATTTGCCGTTTCTTAAATCTTGACACAAACCCCATTACTCGAACGACGCACAAGTCAAGTGTGCTGTTCGAAGTAGAGTTCGGTCTAGTCACCACAATGAGTTTCAAAGAAATTTCAACTCTGCGACTGCAGTTGCTTCTTCATCCTTCATCCTTTTAAAAGCTCATGTGGAATCGATTTCTAGCATGAATTCAGAATCATTAGCTGCGAATAGTGTGTGCCACCCACTTACTCGACTACGATCCCGTTAATAACTCTCTACAATAAGTTCGGGATCTCCTCGTATTTGATAGAGCCCCCCATATACTTTCTGGCTGTGCGTATACCACCCTATTGATTCAATTTAACCTCGTCGCCCTTACTTTTAACACGTTTGTGAGAATTTGCGGAACTTCGATAGCTTCATCCTGTCTGCTAAGCATCCCTTGGCACCAAATCATTTCAACTCGATATAAAGTGAACGTAGCGACACGAATTTGTAGTGTATAATATTGTAAACATTCGGCTGTCTAGGTAAGTACTCAAGGGCTTACTGTGGTGGTGGTGGAGTTAGTAGTAACTCCGCTAGAAGCGTGCTAACCCCGACAACCCTTTTGCTTGATAAAAGCCCCGAGTGTTTGACATCGTATTTCAATCTGCTCATTGTTACCAGGTGATAGTCCCCGATCAAATACCAATACATACTATGACAGCAACAACATCATCCACCTGGCTAATAACAGGCGCCTCCTCCGGTATCGGTAAATCTCTCGCTCTTGAAGCTCTCAACTCTGGCGCCAGAGTAGTTGGAACGACCCGCGACGTAGACAAAGCTGAAACGTCTTTTCCTGAATTCGTGAAGAGAGGAGGAATTTGGATGGCTTTAGATCCCGCTCAAAAAGATGCTTTTGAGAGATTCTCGAGGTGCGCAACAGAGTATGACATCGACGTTTTGATTAATAACGCAGGTTATGCATTTATAGGTGGAGTGGAGGATACAAGGTCGGTTTTTGAATTATGCGCGATGATAGTACTTTCACTGACATGTACAAATAGCGAAGATGAAGTACGAGAGCAGATGGAGGTCAATTTTTATGGGCCTCTTAGAGCTGTACGGGCCTGTCTTCCAGTAATGCGGTCAAAAGGATTAGGAAACCTTGTCCTTATAAGTAGTGGTGCCGGGTATGTCAAAACTAGCTCGTTGGGTCCTTCTCCAATGTCCATTATATTGCTTTCGAAATTCCACTGATACAATATTGTGCATATAAAGGTTTATGGCGCGTCCAGCACGATCATCATATTCCGCCAGTAAATTCGCTATTGAGGCAGTTTATGAATCCCTTTCTCATGAAGTCAAGACTTTCGGCATCAAAGTTCTCATTGTAGAGCCAGGGGCATTCCGAACACCGTTTGCAAGCAGGATCAGGACACCAGCTCAGTATCAAGTCAGCAATGGTTTCAGTGAAGCATATAAAGGTACTGCGGTTGAGCAGATGGTGAACGGAACTGTAAACATTATGTCTATTCCGGACTTTGTGAAAGGAGATCCTGATAAAGCTGCGCGAGCAATTGCCAAAGCTGTCATAAGAGGACATGATTATCTGCGTATGCCTCTAGGACCTGACTGTGTGACTGCATTAGAAGACAAGATTGGACAATTGCAAGAGGATCTAGATGCGACTAGATCCATCGCTACCGGTACCAATTTTGGGTGATGAATTCGACCAAACAAATATTCGGGTTTTGACCAGTTGATATGAAGCCAAGGGGTTGCTGTGTCAATAATCCGAATTGCATAGCAGAGCGCCCAATAACATCCGCTGAATGCACACAAATATGAGTGGCCGATACATGTATGTTTCTACTGATGTAATCGAGTATTGGACAAAATAACAAGTCTTGATTTCAAATACACAGATCTCCTTTCTTTAGTTGTCCAACATTGTGTTCAATCCCAAATGCAACATGAGAGTGTCTTTCCATCTGCCATTGACTTTCAGATTCTTCTTCAGCAGACTTAAAATTGCCTGTTATGACCTGATCCAATACCGGTCCAAATTTGAGCCTACATTGTCCGGGATCCTTTCGCAATGGTTCGGCACCTAAACAAGACCTCCCCAAGATTTCGTCCAGTTCCGGGTTACGAGTAGTTGCAACAATAGCTGAAAAGGAATTCGAATGTACTACACCATTGGATTTTATAGCGTGAATGCCGATTGCTACAGACATAATGGAAAATAAGAAGGCCAAGCCATACGATATGAGAAGCCAAAACGGATGGTATATATAGTAATTGTTTGTGTTGGAGGTGAAAATTCTTTGCAGATCGCTATCGCTCGTCAAATCCGGCGAGCTAAGATAACTGATGATAATGTTGTTTGCCAAATCTTCAATACCACGCGCCAATGTTTGGTTTCGACACAGCCAAGGTCGTGTTGTTGAACTGAAGGTATTGGTAAACGTAGAAGAGGGATTGCCGATAAGAAAAGAACTTTCATTCTTGAATGGGGTACTGGCAATTTCCTCACAGGCCATCAAACCCGTTCCAAGAATATTAGTTGTTCCATAACCGCTGTATTGTTCATTCTGACTACTGCCAAGAGTGACATCCCGTAAAGTTATATTCCCGCCAAGTATAGCTCCAAGAGCATATATATGCGGAATATATTGATTCCACAATACCTTTGCCGAACCACCAGTTGCTGTTGCAGTTGTAACATCATTCGAATCAGTGATTGTAGGTCCGCTTTCTACATCACCGACGTCCATGTACGAAAGATCATAATGTCCAATAATTTCAATGTTTTGCTGAGTGACATACTGGACTCCATCAATGTACGATACTGCGATATTGAATGTCGCGTTCACCGCAGTACAAACCAATGCCGAGGTTGAAGTCTGGATCCACAGTTGAGGATAATAGGATCCATGTAATGCTAGTGGTGGTGGAATAAACCCAGCATTTGGTGTGCCTCCTGCATACCAAGTGCTCCACGAAGTGTAAACGATCTTGCCAGAGCCCACGTCGAACGTGGTATTTGTACGATTATCATTTTGATCATCGTATGTGAAGATGTTGTTTTGCTCATAATACTTGGTGATGTTGTTGAATATGGCCTGCTGGGTGTTGTTCGGTTCGTTGCATTTTATCGACGGGCCATAAAACTGCAAAGTATATGACCATTCAGATCCGGACACTTGTCTGGATAATCCTAACACATTGATATTCGAGGCTGTATTTTTCGCAATGGTATTGGTGATCGCGACTGCATTATACTGGCCATCCACAGAATTGTTCCAACTGACTTTAGAAAAATCAAGAACTGGCAAACGCACTTCCTCAGAAATGTTCTTTGCAACAATTGTCAAAGTTGCTGCAGGTGCAATACTTGCGAGTCCCAGAAGCCTGTGAATAATCAGTGACGGCGCTTCTCACACATCAAATGTAGGATTTCCAATAGTCTGAACCAGCCAACTAGATGTGGGATTTTGACATCTTGTGACAACTGAATAACCGGAGAGATTTCGATTTCCTCTATTCTTGTATTGCAATCCAGACTATCAGACTTTTATAATCTTGAAACATACCATGTAATGGCACCTAATAAAATGGCAAGTTTTGCTCCTTTCAACAGCTCGATACTGAATAGGGCTATGGGATCCGTTGACAAAGCAAAAAGACGATCCAAGTTTTCTGTTCTGTGAATTAGTCGAAGGATCTTGAAGTCTTACTACAAACATTACTTATGCTCAATGGTTGACGTTTGACAACTATCCAGATGTATTGACCTAAAGCAGCCGTCGTTGTTGCCTTAAAACACGATGTAATTAAAAAGGCAAAGCCGGTGCCAATACGGGTGGGCCACGCTTGTTTTTTCTCGTCGCCAGTTCTTACGCCGATGAGCGACATGTAGTAAAGGTGGTGGGCCAATGAAAGAACGAAGCCAACAAAAAACATAAACCCAATGAACGAGGGTTTCTTCCAGTGAATTCCCCAGGTAGCAAATGGAGGCCTTGAAATTTGTGTAGATTTCCTTTGATTGTAAGAAATATCATCACCATCCGTCAAAGATTTATCGGATAATGATGATGGTGCAAAGCTATTTTTATCACTGCCCACAGGCACAGGTGTCGAGAGCGACTCTGGATTGAAAGTAACATCCTCGAGTGCTTGGTAGTCAATTGACTCATCGGCTGGTTTGCGCCGACTTAATTCGATCATTTTAAGGCTAAAGTCTTGTCTTGGTCCTTATGAGAGATTGTTTCTAGCAGTTGAATGGAGATGCCAGACTTTGACACATGAGGCTGAAAATTTCTTCCGTTTCTGCTTCTCCTATATAATATAATGTCTGCTAATTTACTACTACACGAACTAATTAGGTAGCTGGCCTCGCCCATATCGATACCCCATAAAAGAGATACCAGTGCTTGCGCGTCGTGTCCAGCCCACGAGCCCACTGATAAATAAGAAATGATTGGGGTTTCACCGCCTGGCTCTGAACCATTCTCCCCTTCTCAGGAACTGAATGAAAAGTTCAGTATCAAGGCCAGGTAAGACGGGTAGACTCATTGCATTGATTGCTTGGTTATCAGAACATTTTGTGCCTTTGATGGTGGAAAATAAACTTGAGTGTTCGACCTTGGTGTTTGACTTTGTCTCCTGCCCCGAGTCGTCCACATCAATATAACCTCTCGAATTATTGCCATTGAGATTCGAAGCCAGCACTAAAGTACCTAGAATACTATTCATCGCGAAGTATTCGGATTCCCATGCTTTACAATTTTGTTATCGAACGGCTACCTTTCACGTTGATACCATTGCTCCTATATATACCACAATGTACGGAGGGCCATGGGTGGCATTGAGTGATGAGCCAGCTGTTCAGGCTTCAGGGTTTATCTCAATACCAATTTCATTGCTTTTGAGCGTCAGGTGACTCGTTCATGTGACAACAGGGATTTCTCGACAAAATTGATACTCCCCAGCCATCCTCGATCTTTGAAAGGAGTCCATTATGCGAAAGAAAGCATTCTGCGCCTTTGCACCAAGGTCTCAGTCAACCTACCCTAGATCTCCGTTGTCGTTAGCTACCCCGGTTTCACAAGTTCAGCACTACGAGCCGCCGCCCGCCGCAAGAAAGAACTCCAACCCAACCAATGAAAGATCCTTCGCGCATATCAGTCAATGATTCCCTGTCCACCAATTGGCTCCCCATTTACGAGTTCAATAGACCTAAAATGAAGCGGACATTGTACCTCTCATTCATAACATTGTCCGTAATTATCATCGCTTGTCAGCAATCTCGGAGTACGAAGCGATGGCAATCACCTCGACCAGACGCCTTGGAATGAGCTTAATGATTCTGATACGGTAAAATGACCGATGTGATCTTTTAAACTTTTTCAACACGAGCTGGTCCAGACCTCTAAATGGGACTAGAGGCCACCATTACAGTCGGGTACCGGTATCTTCGCAAAAGCGCAATTTAGCTGTTGTAATCTTTCATGATCAGACGATCCTAGCCATCAAGCCAGATCACTATCCCAATATTGGGAACCTTGGAATCCATGGATACTAGGGTTGTGCGCCACCATCTGATTCATTCATTGTTATTGGATAGCAATGACTCTCGAGTACCTAGGTACTTGCAAGAGAGCATGTGATCAAATCGCCGTGTCAATCTGGCATCCCTGAACTGCCATGTCAGTTCCCCCGAAGAATCTTTTAGCCCTTCCAATGAGCATCCCCAGAAGCTCAGCAAGTACATGCAGCTGTGAGCCAGGGATTTGGTTTCGGCCAAGCTGATTGTACTGACCCTGCATACAACAGGTGTTGGCAACAGCACCTTTCCATGTGCCAATTTCGTTATGGCTCGGGCCACCAACGCTTTGAATCTGGAAGGATTTCATACAATCAATCTCACAAGATCATGATGTTTGTCTTTTAGGATTTGTTGTTGCAAGGAACGGCTTCCTGGGTATCGTCTTAAGAACCTGCTTCACTGGCGCTTCATACAGGCTGACATGACAGCGATCGTTATGACAACAATCACCTTGCAGTTTACACTTGAGATTCAGTATATCGGATACCTGCAGCATTTCCTGCACCGGCCTCCACGCCCCCCTGCTGCATTAGCTACACCTGTTGTATCTATAATCTCACCAATGATCCAATCCGTCCTGCCCGAACTCAATCTCTGATTCGCTGGGATCCTTACATCGACTTTTGCGAATCCGAATCTATCAGTGAAATCCGTTCCACCGACTTTCGAAAGCTTGTTTCAATGGGTTCCACGATGAATTAGGATCCAATCAGGAATAATTCCAACCATCCGAGCCACTCAAACATAACCGCAAGGATTCAATTCCTCCGCTTAGAAAAGTGGAAGCCACCGGACGGCGCTAACAACCCCGCACCGAATTTCCCCAACACCCCAACTCCCCAAACTCCCCAAGTTCTCCACCTTCGGGTGAATAATAGAGCGACCCAATATTACGTCTGCTTTATGCGCGTTGTCGCAGGGATAAATATTTAAAAACCCATAAGACACCCACTTGCACCTTCTTTTCTTTCTTCTTTACGTTTCTTCCACAAACCGACAATATGAGTAACGCTATCACGGAAGAAAAGCCGACCTTATCGGAGGTCGAAGCACATCCCACCTCCGCCGACATAGCTGTCTACCACGATGAGAAGATCGATGACAGAGCGCGCGCCATCAATGCCGAGCAAATTGAACATGACATGACTGTGCTCCAGGCTGTGAAAGCCTACCCCGCTGCCAGTTGGTGGGCATTCGTCATGTCATGCACCATTGTAAGCTATTGGCCCATGAAAGGCTTTTGCCACGATTGGCAAATCATTTATCTAACCTGGTGACAGATCATGGAGTCCTACTGTGTTTTCCTTATGGGGCAATTCATAGCCACACATGAATTTGCCAAGGATTTTGGTAAACAAATCGGTCCCGACACCTACATCATCGAAGCTTCATGGCAGTCCGCATTTCAGTGTAGTGGACCAGTAGGTGCCTTCATTGGCGTCTTCATCGCAGGTCCCATCACTAGTAAGATTGGATATCGATGGGCTACCATTGGCGGTCTCATGGCTCTGAACGCCTTCATTTTCATCTTCTATTTCGGCAATAGCCAAGGCATGTTTTTCGCGTCACAGATCTTAGAAGGTATTCCATGGGGTATTTTCATCGCCAATGCACCCGCTTATTGCTCCGAAATTGTGCCATTGAGACTGAGAGCTCCAGCGACGCAGATGCTGCAGATGTTCTGGGCTATTGGCGCACTCATTGTCGGCGGTATCACTTACCACTACCAATCTAAGAATGACTCTTCAGCGTACAGGTTCGTCTGCTCCCATAGATTTTATTGAGGAGGTCTTTACTAATGATCATATCAGAGTTCCCATTGCACTCCAGTGGATGTTCCCTACTCCTCTCGCTATTCTACTCTTCATTGCGCCTGAATCACCCTGGTGGCTTGTACGTAAAGGTCGTCTCGCCGAGGCAGAGAAGGCCATTTCACGACTTGGGCGCGCTTCTGCAAATGATAATCCCGCCGACGCAGTCGCGATGATACGACGTACAATCGAGCTCGAGAAGAGCGTGAAGCAGCCCAATCTTGTTGAGCTATGGAGAGGTACCGATCTTTACCGAACTTTGATTGTTTGCGGTGTATACGCGTCTCAAAATCTGACGGGCAATCTGATCGCTAACCAAGCGGTGTACTTTTTCAAACGTGAGTCTATACATTCCTTGTAATGACGAAACACACTAACATCAATTCAGAGGCCGGCATGGCAGACAACACCGCATTCGCTCTTGGTCTCATTACTTCTGCTCTCCAGTTGATCATGGTCATGGTCTCTTGGGTCCTCACTACATACCTCGGCCGACGAACCATTTATGTCTATGGTCAATTCATTGCCACTGCATTTTTAGTCGCGCTTGGTATTGCGGCTTCAGTTGGTCATAGTAAGACCGCTACTAATGCGCAAGCATCACTTGCCTTGCTCGTCTCAGTCCTTTTCTGTTTGGGACCTGCTCCTGCCTCATGGGTCATTATTGGCGAGACCTCTTCCGTTCGTCTTAGACCACTGACGACCGGTATCGGACGAGCTGCTTATTACTTGGTCAATATTCCTTGTATCTTCCTTGCTAGTTACATGCTCAACACTGATAAGTGGAACCTGGGCGGCAAGAGTGGCTACGTCTGGGCTGGCACTGCCTTGTTCTGCAGTGTTATGTCTTGGCTCTTTATTCCAGAGATGAAGAATAGATCCTACCGTGAGATCGATATCTTGTTCACGCGTAAAGTACAGGCTCGCAAATGGTCGAGGACGGTCATCGACATTAACGATGATGAGTAGATGGAAGCTGTTTTAAGAAGCTTAAGTAGCACTCCTTTGGGAATGGGCGGTAGAGGGAGGTTTCTTGCTGGATATTGTCCAATAATTATTTTCAAGATTAGTTGCATAGCAAAGATCACATTAAAACTAATATCATGTTCGTATTGCGTGGATGTAGACTGAATTTAAAACGCGATTGCAAAAACGCGAGTAAAATTGGGAACATTTTTGTGATTGAATCGCATCACTCGATAGGGAGACAGAAATTCCCCTTGCGCCGCCGTAACACCACATAGATTTAAGATCATTTAATACCTGTTTTTGAATCTATTAGAAAATTTCTGGAAACTCTTATTAACATACAAATGAACAAACGCGATGATAATTCTGAAGTATTTGATACTTTCAAGTTATTAAGGTTTAAAATAGGTTTGGTATAATTACTAGTAAGCCAATATAGATGAGTATTCGATGCTAGTATCTTGACATGGTGTCTAGAGTTGCCCAATTCCATGTCGTTATTGAACCAGCATAGATCACAAAAATCCATTTTACTTCCCTTCTCTACTAATATTCAGCTTTCATACGTGAATGTCTTCCAGTTCTCGTGAACATTGCGCGAACTCATCTCCTCAACTATCAAATCTCCACAACTTCTGGTCAGCCCTGCTATCAACATTGCCACCGTTTTGAAAACATCTGTATAGGATGGGCCCAACTTTGCATATACAAGGGCAAGGCAAAACATAACCAAATTGATGCTGCACGGGCGACTCTCCGTCCAATTTGTTTAGAAGCATTGTGTCCATTTCCTCGTTGTCCGCTCACAAGTCAAAGAACCTAGGTATTCTAAGGCATTTCTCGCATTCCTAACGCGTGCAACATTCAAGGAATTGAACTTCTTCAACAAATCGTGGATTTCAAATATAACGGAAGCCTTGCTACGTTATAAGCTGACGTTTTAGTGGAAATTTCAGGAAGTGCTCAAGAATTTCATCATAAGAATGTGCGAACGTTTGGTGTTATCACACAACTTAATTCACCAATTCATGACAATGAGAACATAATGAAATATTCTTTTGTAGTCTTCCAAGAAATGAGCAGATCTATGAGTTGAAATATCTTGATTGGTTTCAGAACACTTTCAGCTGTAATATAATATATATTTAATTAA
>PQXL01000459.1:0-31529 GCA_004916875.1 Botrytis galanthina
AAAACTAAAACTATATTATTAAATTTTCAATAAGAATTTATTACTTTTATAAAATTCCAAATATATAATAATATTAATTGATTTAATATTGAATTCTAAAATGGATGATTTTTGGTATGAAAAAGTGTTTGCACACAAACCCGGCATTCATCAAAGACACGCCCTCGTATTCCAGGTTTCATCACAAACTCTAATTGATTAAATGCCAAGAGAATAAACTTCGGTTCACAGGGCGGAACATGAGGCTTAGAAAATTAAAGTTTGGAATTGTTCTCCATAAATGAAGATTATCGTGAATTCATAGAATATGAAACGGTGAAGGGAGATGATCACGCTATTTTCGGTTGCTGCCGTGAAATTACCATATCATGCGGTCATCTCAACATGAAGTTTGCATTATGGAGATTGTTCGGATGCATCTTTGGCAGAAGCTTATTAGTCCCAGAGAAAACTTTTATTGGTCCATGGGCGGGCACGTTGACGATGATTGGTGACCTTGTGAGGATTGAGGACTACGGGGGATATGTAATTCTCCTATCTTGGGTGTTCATCCCAATCTACCTTGAAAGTTTGAAGGTTTGAAGGTTTTCCAAGTGGACTGAGGTATCCATAAGTCAATTGTGTTGAGGAAGAGATTCGGGATATCTCGACGGAGAAAGAGTATATGAAGTCTTCAACTTCGCATCAATGAGTTAGAAAAACCATCCAGCCTCAGTCTCTCTCTTTCTATCACATTGACACTTCTCAAGTCCACAATTAATACCATCAAAACTTCAAAATGTATATTACCTCCCTTCTTTCTAGCCTCTTGTTGAGCTCCACCATCGTGGGAGCAGCTACAATCCCCCGCAACTTGGATGAGTCCAAGATCATTCTCTTCGGCGAAGATGGCCGCACAGAAGTCATGGACAAAGCCGAATTCTGGAAGCACCACCATGGTTCCAACGTCACTCAAGCACCTGGTCCTCTTGTAAGCTACAATGGAACCTCGTCCTCCAACATAACCTCAGGCCACTACCCATCATCTTCCTCTTTGGCCAAGCGTGGTTGCAAGTCAGCAACCGTCGTTCGAGAGAACCCTGATCAGAAATTCTTGAACTGGGACGTGCCTATGTCCTCCGTCGTCAAGGCAGGAGAAACCACTGCCACCGTTGCCGTCACAGAAGGATACTCAATCGCAAATGCTATCTCCATCACTGCTAGCGCTACTTTCACCCTTATCAAAGATTTCCTCCAAACCTCTTATGGTATCACCTACACAGAGACATGGACTTCCACCTACACTGCTGCCTACACATACACCGTCCCAGCTGGCAAATACGGAGCCGTCGTTTCCAACCCTTACACTCTCAGAAAATCTGGCTACATTGACATCGGATGCATTGGTGCCGCCGCAGAGACTGACACTTACCAAGCCGATAGCTACACCAGCCAGGCTTATGGAGGATTGAGCTGGGTTTCTGGAACTATCAGTCTTTGCACCGGAGACACTTACCCACTCCCAGCATGCACTGGTAGCGGTGTCATCCATTAGGAGGAAAATGAGTTTGTCCTTTTAAAATGGTGGCTTAATACTAAGGTCTCTGTTGGAGCCTGTTAACAGAATGTTGTATGTACAATTAGAAGGAGGAAAGGGATGTGCCAGTTTGCATGAGAGAGATAAATTAGGATAATGCAAGACTTAATGAAATGAATACCCCGTGTCCATCTTTCCCGCGATGCAATTTTTGATGTGAATTTTGTAGTATGTCTCTAAGATACCCACCCGAGAATTTGATGGACGGATGCATAGATCGGCTGAGAAGCATTCACGCAGACATGTCGTACCTAGGCATTTATGTGAAGGAATGTCAAGGTACCGGAAAACCTGCTTCCGCATAGTGACCCTAAAAATTCTGACTGACAGTTTGGATGTAAGCCCTACATAGTTTCATACACTGCAGCATTCAAAGTGCATCGAGAATGTCAAGAATGTTAAATCGTTTAATTAAATTCTGAGGTCCAAACCCCTTAGTTGTCGGACTGCAGTCTGCACTCTTGGAGACCATGGAGAAGCAAAAAATAAAGATAGCCATAAATTCAGTAATCCCAACTTTGTAGGGAATCATATGTGAACCATGTAAACCTTCCACCAACTCCATGCCTACATACAATATAAACACCATTTTACCCATCCCTAAATATCTAAATTGTAATTATGAAAAGTGTAATCCTTCCTCATTGAATGCAAACAGCAATCTGAGGAAGTCGTTCTCATCGCATTTTCCGGCACGAGTGTCAGCTAACTCAGTTACATCCTCTAGAACCTTGCGTATCTTCTCTCGAACGAGTTCTGCTACTCGAGTTTTGGGTACTTTGCTTTTGGTTTTAGGCTTATTGGTTCCCTTGAGTTCCTGAAAGAAAGATGGCATTTCTTCATCGAAAACCTCCTCGCCTTTCTCCACATCCATTCCTCCCCATTCTTCTTCTCCCTCCTCGGCAATTGGGGCATCGTCCAGATCCATATCCTCGTCTTCGTCTTCGACTGGGGTTTCGTCAAGAGCGATATTGTTCGTCGAGCAGTAAACCCGATAATTCCTCTCACACATTGCAAGTACTTGCTTCATTCCGAGCCAACTAGCCCTCATAGTTCTGTTCTTTCTGACAAAGCATATTCTCAGCATGCCATCCCATTCTTCCCAACTGACTCCTGGACGCTCTTTGCCTGTTTTGGGCTCGATTCGAACAACAGAAGACTCGACCTGTGGGGGTGGTCTGAAATTATTTTTGCCAACCTTCATAATGTGTGTAATTTTGGCGAAAAACTGGGCATTGACAGACAATCGACAGTAAAGTGAATCACCTGGGCGTGCAGTAAGACGGAGAGCGAATTCGCGCTGGAACATGAGAACACTGCATCGGGGCGGATTTGGCAAGGAGAGGAGTTTGAAGACAAGTGGTGATGAAATCTATTTGAGTGTTAGATCTTCTAACTACTCTTAGCAAACAAAATTGAAAAATGCATACCTGATAAGGAGTGTTACTGATGCACACATCAAAATGTGGCAGTTCAGTCTTAATTACATCACCCAAAAGAACCTCCAATCTTTTCTGTTCTGGCTTTCCTTGTACTCTCTTCGTGACTTCTGCAGCCATTCTAGGATCTACTTCCACAGCTATGACTTTCTTTGCGCTTTCTAATATCCTTACAGTCAAATTTCCTGTACCCGGACCGACTTCGAGGACTGTATCTGTAGGTTTGAGATTCGCCTTCTTCACGATAGCTTCGGCGACACCAGGATTTTTAAGAATATGCTGTCCATAGTCTTTGTTGTGCTTGAACGAATTGGTTAATGCAGCAGCCTTTTCGTAAGGTGTACCAGCAGCGGCAGCATTGCGCTTGCCAGTCTTTGCTTTAGGCATGTTGAAGATTTGTGGTGTGGAGAAGATAGTCGAAATATAAATTTTGGCAAAATAAATTTGTTCGTCGCCTTATCGGCTGGATTGATAACGATCACGTGCTGTGGAGAAGCTGAACCATCTTTGGAGCGCTAGTGCTACTAGTTAATCGCATAAGCCAATCAGAATCGAGGCGTCGTGATTGATGATGGAGAGAAAGTATGTGCCTCGAATTCAAGGCTAATAAGCCTAGAGTATCTCTGTATGTAATCACCGCAGGAAATATGGTGGTAACATTTCTGCACCCCATCATAAAGATAATTGTCAACAGCATCTTCGAGACACAGCCCAGCAGCGACCCTTGAAATGATACAAAGAGAGAGTTTCTCACCATATGAGTACAGGATGAAATTGAACCAGTAGTTGAAATCACCTATCCATAACGCCCTTCCTCCAAGCAGCTGCTGTTGTATATTGCCAGAGACGAAGACAATCTCTGGTGAGATAACATTGGATTGCTTACGCTTTGGAAGTGTTTACATATTCTACGAAAATTCTATCTAAAGCTAATATAACATTGTTTGTGATGTTGTTCACAAGCTAGTCAACCTCACACAAATGAATATTGATTATATTTCCTCCCTCTCATCCAACCCCTCGATCCCAGCCTCAATGCGGTCGTCTACCTCCATTCTTCCAAACGCCCTCTTGACCTCTCCTTCCCAGTCACTCCACGCAACAATAATCCATTCCAGTGCACCAACAATATAAAGGGCAATACACTGACCCACCCACAGTCCTCCCAATCCCCATCCATGAAACGCCAGCCAGATACCCAATGGCAGTGCACCGCAATAATAACTAATAAAATTGACTGCGGCACCAACATGCTGTCTCCCCATGCCTCTCAAACTTCCTCCACAACTTCCATTAAGCCCATCTGCTATCTGAAACAAAGCAACATATGGCATGACTTCCGCCGTTAACTTGATAACTCTCAAATCATCGTTAAATATCCTGGCGTAGAAATTCTTCACACTCATAAGAACAATCAAAACCAGCAATCCCATGATCATACTTAGCCAAGCCGCCACATTCGCTGCTCTGGCTGCTCCTTTTGCGTTTCTTGCTCCTAGCAAATTTCCAACGCGTGAACTGGCTGCTACACCGATACCAAAGGGTATTGTGTTCATCACTTGATCGGTCGTCATAATGACACTTTGGGCAGCCAAAGGAATAGTACCTAGTCGACCGGCAGCCAAAGCGACGATTTCAAAAGCCCACCATTCGGTACCGACGTGGATAACTCCGAGAAGTGCAAGACGGGAAAACGTTCCAAGATTATGAAGTGATTGGATGGTGAAGCCGCCCCAGCATTGAGATCCGGTTATGAAGCGGGAGTAGAGGACTAGAAGGAGAAACGAGAGCCAATAGGAGAGACCGGTAGCCAGAGGAGCGCCAATGAGACCTAAATTGAAGGTGTGGATGAAGAGGTAATTGAGACCAGCAGAGAGGGGGGAGGTTATTAGAAGGACGTAAGTGCCTGGCCGCATGATCTCTGTACAAGAAATTAGATACAGGTAATAGCGAAGATAAGAGAGTGGAAAGTAGTAAGTAATACCTTGTGCTTGTAGATACTTCTTCATAGCTTCGAAGTAAATATATCCTAATCCACCTGGAATCAAGGCAGTCAAGAACCTGGCACTATCTACACAAATGTACTCTTCCTGTCCCAACAATCTAAAAATCGGAGCGGAGCAAGCCCATAGTATAGCAACTGGTATGTAAAACGCACTTAAAACAAAGAAACCTCGCTGTAACAATATACCCAAGTCGTGCGGGTTTTTACTTCCAGTAAACGAAGATGATGCCAATGTATCTAAAGCAGTCGTTCCACCAAGCGCGATAAGCCATGCCGTGGACATTGCAAACATGTAACTGAAAGCTGCAGTCGCTAGAGCTTCAGGACTTAGCCGTCCGACTATCAGGACTGAGATTGTTTGGAGAGAGTTCTGCAGTGCGTATGCGAGGATGACAGGAACAGAGCCTCGTAACAGGAGGAGAAATTCGGCAAGCCATCTTTTGGCTGGAGTTGTATCATCGTCTTCGAACTCGTAAGTCTCTCCTACGTCGGTAGATCGGGGGAGAAGTGAAGATTGTTCGTTTGGAGGTGTGGATGTTGGCGAAGAATTGGCTGAAGGTCGGCAGACCTTTGGAAGCCATGATGACTTGGAATCGTTTTGGTCATTCATCGTATACAGCCACCTTATTGAGTACCAGTAGATCTGAAAAAAAAAAGCAAATGAAGAAAAAGTCCACTACTGGCCCATTTCACGAAAGTGAAGGCAAAATATGAGATAAATGAGAAGGTGAGATGGGGAATAACCACTGAGCATCACTGCCTATTTGGTGTGGAAACTGAAATGCATGTTTGATATCGGGATTGCCACCGATTAACAAGATGCAATGACAGAACATTTGCATCAGAACATCTAGAAACAGAAGGAGAGAAGATATCGCACAAATCAGCCTACACAGATATGCAGGTACATCATTACCAATTGACAAATTAACGGACGTAAGAAGTACTTCATCTATGAACTGTACAAACGCGGAGGGGATCAAAACTTATCCATCATAGATTTGTCAAAGGGTTTAAACCAAGGATATACAAGTAATGGAACACGGGGATGGAAATATGCATTGCTGAGGCTTCTTGCAGCTTCGTTTGACGCCAAAAATGCATGAGCAAGCTTGAAAGATGCGATTGAGGCATTTGTAAATCCATAGATAGATATGCAAATGGAAATCAAGGAAATTTGTTGGTTGACGTGAAGATGCATATAGATTGAGTGTCGAATGAGTAGAGGGATTCTTATCTGGCCATGGAAGAAGGATTGCAGCTGTTATCTTGTCGCTTCTCGTAATAGCTTCATCAGAGCTTCGCACGTGATGAGCCGGCGATAACGTATTGAAAAAGATTATGCTGACTTTCTGTGTTGACAAATGCCGAGGGTCAAAAGGACCTAGATCCAGTGATAGATTAAATTGGACCTGATGAACGCAAATCTTATTAGATGAACACATAGGATTTGAACTCCAGGCGGATATCTACAGATTTTGATCGCGTTTCCGCTCACCTCGCTTCGAACGGTACTCAAGCACAGAGTACAACATCTTGGATCCACCACTGTTATCGATATCAAAATCCATGAATACTCCGCTCCAATTAAATTAGGTTCATCGCCACTGAACGAGTACATTGATGGTATATTGAGGTCCGCTGCATGAACAATTCATGGCTTCAATCACAACATTAATCTTCAACATTGCTGAGGTCATGGAAGTAGAGCAAAGTCATTTCATTGACACATTGATTCATATACAAACAAGATAACCTTATCTGACTTGTACAGCCCTACGAAACCGTTCCCCGCTTTAGCCCCCAAACTTTAGCTCCACCTGACTAATCCGGGGTAGAGCCTCCACCAACGGCTCCTTTTCTTCGAAGATTCTTTTTCCCTGAGGTTGCATACAGGCTACACAATACCACTTATTATCAAACGGAAAATCTCATGGGCTTAAGATTCCTCCTGGCAGAAGCTGTTGCATTCGTACCTGTAGATTGCTGAACAGCAACGCATCCACCGAAAGGTCCCGCATTCGATGGGTTCACAACCTTGACCATACAGACATTGGATTGTCCTGCCACAGTACCGGTACAAATTATGCCAGCCGGAATATCTACACTGAATGGCTGCATACTTGGTTAGCAAATATTGAGAAAAGGGATGATAGGAACTCAGTATCTCACATAGTCTTCGTTGATGTTGGAGGCTCTTTTCATCAAACCAATGCTTCTCATTACCCGCTCCCATCTTGTTTGTTTAGCCTTCTTTATGTTGCCCCTCTTTCCTGGTATTTGAGTAGTAACCACGGCTCTGATTGCATCCGAAAAATCGCCTTTTCCGGTAGTATCAACCATCGCTGTAAGAGGCTACGCACATGTCAGCTACTACATTTCTTAGCAATACAAAAAATTGTATACATACGCCTGCACCGTCGGAAGTCACAATATGGAAAGTACCCGAGATAGATGCATTGTCGGTACTTATCTGTGGAAGTGTGTTTCCCGAAAGAGCCATTGACTTCGTCACACCGGACTCTGCTTTGTTCCTTCCTGCAGCCTTGGAATTGTTAACCGATAGTTGACGTACGGAGTGACAAGTAGTATCAATACCTCTGTTTGTCCACAATTATTACTACCAATGTCGAATACCGTAGTATCAAGCTCTGTTCTGGAGTTTGACCCCGTACCTGCAACAACAGCTCCCTTGATTCCTAGGGCAGTACCATTTCCACCGAGATTTCCAGTTACAACTGCGATTTTCCCGTGGGCCACCGCAAGAGGGCTCAGGGCAAGGAGACCAATGATGATAGTTGGTGTGTACATGATGGTGTGTGGACACGAAATGCCTATTTCTTTTTAAAAGGGCAAGATCAGGTATTGCGGATGTTGAGGAGCAAAGTTCTGGAAAATAAATAGTAATACAAATAAGCACTCGAAAAGGGAGAGACACAGCCTGCTATGTCTAGAAGAAGATAGGGATTGAATCGATAGACAGCAAGAACTGGAGGGAGTCCTTTTTATCTTATACAAAACTTGCAAGTATGCCACTACCACAAGAGCCCAATATGAATCTGGAGCTCTTCAGGTGTGTCTCATATATACACCAGCGGTAATGGAGTACACTAAATGATGTCGCAGGTAGCCTATATAATATCACAAATATACAGAGAATGCAAATCAAGACTCCTGAGCACTCGCTAATTGTTTAAGCGATGTCTCTATTGGATGAAAGGTGCCAGGAATAAGAATGTGGATCTGAAAATTTGGGTTCAAATTAAGTGTTGAAAGGGTGGAAACTCTAAGAGTATTTGTTTTGCATGAGAAATTGATAGCTATCCATAAGCGACCCAACTATCGGCTTATTGCGAGACTACATGTCATTCAGATCAAGTAGAGCTTGAACATTTACCTCCACACTGGCACTTGGAAGTGCTGACCCTGGCGCCGGGATGGCTTCGACCTCAAGCTTTCAAAACGATAAACCCCAATAGGATCATTCAATCAATGCAGGAATAAAACCAAAGTTCACTTTTCATCCTAGCCTCAAAATACTGAGAACTTGGCATTTTGAGGTACTTCCATAAACAAATGAAAGACAAATGCCAAGCATTTACATCTTTGTCATTGTGTACGCCACGCCTGAGATTGGGTTGAGGTTAATTGGTGAAGATAAAATGGGCTTTATCTCATCCCATCACTGGATAGGAATTCACCACTCGATGTTATTGTCAGGATTTGGGCTGAGACGTAGATTGTCTGAAGATACGATAGTCAAGTCCCGAGAAAGATCTCCACCAGGGTCATGAGAACCGAGTCGATGAATTAAAGAAATATACGAGCGAATCATGAGAGTATCTCGGGGTGCTCCCGTTGTGATACAAAACGCTCCAATTACGATTTAGATAGCCGTGCAAGCAGGGATTGACGGTAGCTGAGCATCTCGAAATAGCCGCCGAGATGGGACTCCAAAAATAAGCATATCTGCAAGGTTCGGCACATCTACCCGGCGGTATGGGGCATCCTAGAGGATCGGTCATTGGTAATTACGACGAGTTGCACATGGTATAAACCAAGGGTTCTCACACACCATACCTAATATAAGTATATGCGCTTCAGGTAATAATTGTCCCCTGGTATCCATTCCCCCAAAAAGTAAGCTTAACCAGAAATCCGTAACTAATTCCCGCGGTCAGTTTCTTGGCATCATATGGCTCTAGTGGTTATTTGTGCTTTCTTGTAGTGAGCTAAAGTCCAGCGAGACATGCCCCGGTAGTTTTCAGGACAAGTTAAGTGTTGACACCGGGATTTTCATCAGACTGCAAGAGGTGATATTAATCATTCCATTCACCATCGTTGAGATGGCTTTGCCAGATCGCTGCTTTTTTGCAGCACTTAATATTGAAATGCTCGCCCGAATAAATTCATCATTTGTTGTAGTATGAAGCAGGCAATCTGATACATGTTTGCATGAAGTGGCGCCCATTAGATATTTTAACATGAGTCTTACAAACTTCTCAGGGTCTGCTAAGATAATCCTCTACACTCTTACTTTCTACGGATAGGGAAATGAGCCCAAGGCTCCCAGTGGTCCCCAGTTGCAGTCTGATAATGAGGTGCCCCACCTCTGGGAACGATTTCAATCTTCTATCTAATTGAAATGTTGTATCAATCTCGAGTAGTGAACCGCTTTGAAACATAGATTCTCTCACTCAGTTCGCCAGCCCTGATTCTTGAGCAATCTGGTGAGGGCGTTTCTCTGGCAGAGGTTCCAAAATCAAAATCACACTATACGATTATATGTATTATCAGACAAGTGTGCAGCCCACTACATCAGAAAAAGATGCATCATTGTTTTTGATTTGCAGAAAATCTTCCTTCGGGCTCTAGGATTTCTGGAATAAATGCGCGAGTTGATTGTGGTAGTTTGATAATGAGCTAGTGAATAACTGAGAATAATTCAAGAGTACTCTTAGAGACATACTGGTTGAGCAAGTTAAATTCAACCCTAACAATATCTGGTCAATGACAGTCGGGAATACTCGTTCCGAGCCGAGATTGTTTATTATAGAAGAAGAATAAACAGCTCTTAAAACATACCATGCTTTAACTTCTTTGAGCTTCCATTATCAGCGAAAGGGACATCAACAACAACGTTGGTGTACGATGGATTCATCAAAACCCCAAATCAATATAGCTTTGTGCTTTGCGAGCTTTTCACTCTTCCCTAAAGAGATACAGCTTGAAATTTGGTTCCAGGCGCTTCCAGAAGGACAACTCGTCTACCATGATTCTTTTGGGCCATTCGAACCACCAAGGCCCTCCGCGCTATACTACGCCTGTCTCGATTCCCGCGAGGTTTATCTTAAACACTACAAGGAACTATACCTTCACAATCTCACCTGTTCTAATGTTGGGGGGATCAGTGGCGGCGACACATACCCTTCGTTCTACAACCCAGTAAAGGACACACTTGTATACATATGTGCCGATCACCTTTTACTTCAACAAACCCGCTGTTGTATCACAGAGAATGACTTGCTCTCTCAAGCTCGTCACATCGCCATTGTAGCTGGCCGAGAATGTTATGCTCCACACGGATCACCTCCGTCGCACATTCCCAGATATAGCCCATTGGCTCTGTCACCAGAATTTGGATTTGGACTTTGGAAGTATATTTACGAACATTTCCTCTACATCAATCCTGTAGTCGAATCTGTTGCTTATGTGGTTGGAAGGAGTACGATCAACAAGACAGCTAGATCATACCCTGATATGAGGTTGATAACGACGATAGAAGAGTTCGACAAGCTTCCATTATTCAAGCGGACGCACAGGAGCAATATCGGGAAGAAGTATTATGAGAATACGATCAATGATATTCGCAGTGGTTTTGAGAAGTGGAAAGAGATGCATCCAGAAGCGAAAATTCCGCGAATCGAAATGGCGTTCCCGAGGAGAAAATACGTATCGAAATAGAAGATTGGTACAGGTTAGTTTTTGAGATTGAGTACCGGGTTCTATGCTAATTCTTGTTAATTAGAAATCGAGTCGAGGGAGATATGCGGGGATAGAACTTATTTTATACAGCTTCTGCATATGGATTTGCTCGTCTCTCTTCGATAAATGGGCCTAAGTTGTGAAAGCAGATGATCTCACAGTCAAAAGGTACCAAGGATGGTGCATTCAAATTCAGGAACGAGGGACATCATTCGTGGCTGTTTGCCTCGAGGGTTGGGATTATTGATGAGAGACTTGGTTGCAGACTGTCCTTCTCCATCCATCCCCTAGAGTAGAAATCTGCAGATGTATATTCAGATTCACAATCGCTTTTTGCCCGTGAGAAACACGAAGCTCTTGAACAGTATCATCGTACCAACTGCAAGGAATGCCCTCAATAATCGAGTATGCTGATCCTAATTTCATGCTTAGTTCACGAAGTATCTTTCCCCAGTGAACTTTCAATGTCGTCGGCGGGGTGGTACAAGGATGACTAATCCAACAAAAATCAATAGCTTCCATCAACAACATGCCATTCCTCGGTCACTCTCTTCAATTCTGATATTTCTTTCACCACTAAGCTTGATACATGCGAAACCACGAAATCATCAAAGCGAACTGCTGGATTATAGAACTGCATTATGCTGATCGAGAACGCGACGAGCTAAGCTTACGCCGACAAAAGATACTACCAGCACAGCTCAGGTCCTTACGAAGTGGATTGCACCGTACATTCAATTCTCATCCTTAGATGTGAAGCTCGTCGTCTCAGACTTCTACGCGGATCGAAAAGAATAGGTAGACGTCTCGGAACTGTTCCATCGTTCAAAACACAACTCCTCTTTGAGGCCCTCTCGCCCAGAAGTTTTTTTCTCGGCCAAGACAATTCCACTCACGAATCATGAGTAGTATAGCCTCATCAATTATCGTCATTTATACCTATTTGCCTAGCCTGTTCAAATTGGGTTAAGTATTGGCAGATTCTTAAATTCATCTGGAAGCATCTTAGATACCGCGTCCACCAGGTCTTGAGGGCGGCATTACATAATATAAATTGAAGCTTCAACAATCCAACAGCATCAACCTTGGATGTTGGGATGAGGTATCTACATTCTCATATAGTTCACAAGGTGGCTTATATTCTTTATCTAGCTCCATCATTAATCCCCTGAGCCAGCCACGCTATTGGCACGATAAGAATTTCATTCTCACTCCCACTTTCAGTCTAATAATGACCCGATTATTATTCTACTGGCCAATTTGTTATTCCGTTGGTATCATGATAGGACTTCGAATTCCTCACAGAATGATTACCAATTTCGATAAGGATACGACCAAACTATGCGTTATCTAACCGTTCCGGGTTCTCATTGAAGCTCGTATGACCCCAACTATGGTTGTTTCCTCAAAATGATAAGACGCCGATGACGTCTGGGGAATTCAATTTGAACACCGAAAGGCCTGCCGATGTAAAGGTATTTAATGTTAGTACAACATATTGACGATTCTCCACATCTTTCCGTTCATTTCCCTCGTCCCCACATGTAAAGTTTTGATGATCACGTCTGATCGTACACTGTCGAAGAAGCGAGATCAATGCGTGCAACGGGCAACGATGACCAACAGCCTGAACATCAAGGTTGAGAAGAATACCGCCCCGCCCATCATCATGGATCGTGCGCCGGATATTTTAGGGACGTCCGAGATCCGATAGGGAAGATTGACTTGGCAAGGTTATTCGTCGGTAGTTGAGTGAGTTGTTGGCTTATCCCCTGAAAATGCCCCTCTCCGCTAGCCACTAGACTATCTACCCGCATTCCACTGTTCCACTCTCCTTCGTTTTCCCTGAACATCAGGACCAGGTACCAACCCCACGATTTATACAATGAGCCTTTTTTTTCTGCGACCGGGAGTCAGTTCGTATCCCAGCGATACCGGTTGGATAATGATCGGACGCATGATTTGATAATGTTATTGGCATTGGAGGATTAGTTTGATAAAGATAAACACTTGGTAGCTAAGTCTGGCAATGATGCACTAAACTATCATGTAAGATACTTGGCGCCAGTAAGAGCATTCTACCCGGTGAGATATCGTGATGTATTGGAGATGAGTATAAAGAGATCATGATTTTCCCTTTGTGGTCAGTACCTCATCCTCCCATATCCAGAAGAACATCCTCCAATTCACCATGTTCTCACGTTTCTTGTCTGTTACTGCTCTCGCAGCATTTGCCTCTGCTTCCCCAGTGGTTTACCAGCGTGATACAAGTCCATTTGTCTTCACCAACTCCAATGGACTTAACTTCACTCAGATGAATGCAAGCCTGCCAAACATCACTGTTTTCGCAACTGGTATGGCAATCCTTCAGCCAATTTCTTGAAATCTATACTAACTCAATACAGGTGGTACAATTGCAGGCTCTAGCAGCAGTAACACAGCAACGACTGGATATACTGCAGGTGCCGTTGGAATTTTAACTCTCCTCGACGCAGTTCCAGAAGTCCTTAACGTCTCCAACGTTGCTGGAGTACAAATCTCCAACGTCGGTAGTGAAGATGTGACCTCCAGCATTCTCCTCGATCTCTCAAAGCAAATCAACGAGGTGATTTGCAACGATGATACCATGAGTGGTGCAGTTATTACCCACGGTACAGATACATTAGAAGAGACCGCATTCTTCATGGATGCGACCGTCAACTGTGGAAAACCGGTCGTCATCGTTGGATCCATGCGTCCCTCCACCGCCATTTCAGCAGATGGACCATTCAATCTCCTCGAAGCTATTACTGTGGGTGTAAGTCCCAAAGCCGTTGGTCGTGGAGCTTTGGTTGTTCTAAATGATCGTATTGTCTCCGCATACTATGTTACCAAGACAAATGCCAATACTATGGACACATTCAAAGCCATCGAGATGGGTAACTTGGGTACTCTCATCTCAAATACTCCTTATTTCTTCTATCCACCAGTTGAACCCACTGGAAAGATTGCATACGATATCTCGAATGTAACCGAGATCCCTCGAGTGGATATCTTGTTCGCAAATCAAGATATGCATAACGATACCCTCTACAATGCTGTTTCCAGCGGTGCCAAGGGCATAGTTGTAAGTTCCCATCTTATCTTGTCACCGCAAACATTCGAACTAATATCTCTGCTAGATTGCCGGTGCCGGTGCAGGAGGTGTAAGCACATCCTTCAACTACGCCATGGAAGATGTCATCAACAGATTGAACATTCCCATCGTTCAAAGTACTCGTGCTCCAAATGGAGAAGTTCCTCTCTCTGATATCAGCAGTGAGACAGCATTGCACATTGCATCTGGATATTTGAATCCCCAGAAGTCGAAGGTTTTGCTCGGCATCTTGTTGGCATTGGAGAAGAACTCTACTGAAATCAGTGAGGCTTTCGCAGGAAGTGCTGTTGCTTAAATTTTCGATTAAAAACGGTGTAGATGAATGTTTAATGATACCTTTATGATTTAGAAATTGGTTTTATGTTTCTAGCCTCTTCTCAAATACTTCTTGTAAATAGATTAATTTTATATATATAGCCATCGCGGGTACGCTACCAAATTCTCACAACACCATCGCGGCCAAAGAATATTTCTTCACTTCTGTTCATGAGCGGAGTCTATCTCGTGACTTGTTCATCGTTCTCCTCAGCCAAGTCTTCATTGCTCTCCTCCTCGGGAACTCCTTCTCGTATATCCTTCAACTTCTTCCTCGCAGCTTTCACAGATGCTAGGACATCCATTCCCAGATCCCCCGTGCCGATGAGTTCTTTCTCACCAGGTGGTGTCTCAAAACGAGGGGCGACTTCCGGGAATCCATTCTCATAACAATTTTCAATTTTTTCTAGTTTTCTTTCCCAAATTGAAGCATGTTCATCCCACCATTGAACGCCGTCCTCCCTAATCTTTTCTCCAGCGATGATGATATATCGAGTTGCTACCACGACCCTAAAATCTGTATCAATTCCTGGGGTAGGATCGTAATCCGACTCTAAAGCTTCGCAAATCTCAACATCGGGGAATTTAAACACATTTTTATCGTGATCATCAACACTCGCAGCGATACAGCGAGCATAGAACGAGGAGAGATTGATCCACTCAATACATGATTGGGTGTATTCATCTTGGGTTTTCACATCCAAATCAAGCTCATCCACTGCATAAGGTTAGCTCGATGTATATGGAAGAGATGGCTGATGGACCTTTTCTCGCATTCCACATGTCGTGCTTGACTTCTATATTAATATCATAATACATAGGGGTTTCCTCGACAATCTATCGCTCATCATGTTAGTGTGCATCTCATTCGGACCCAACAAGTCTTTGCTCACCTTGCCGTCGGCATCCTTGAAAGTTTTTCTTGGGAGTTTTAAAAGCTCAACTATAAGCTGTAAAAACATGTCTTGTTTAGGATCCTCGTATGGTATGAGTGCTGCTAAATCGTATATTGTTTGGAATACAAATATCAGGGAGTCGCGCGTAGAATCGTCAATTTGTTTGGCGGCTTTTGCAGCAGCGTCATCCTTCCCGGAGAGGAGAAAGTCAATGAAGATGTTTGAAATTTTTGGAACAAACTCCTGACAGGATGTTATCGAGGCTTGTTTGGTGAGGAAAGTAAGCCATGGAGGTTGAAATTCCGTACCAGAAACCATGGTAGATAAGGATCAATGTCGTGCTAGTCGAAAATAATATACCCTGCTCTGGAACAAATAAATGCTGTTGGTAGATATCTCAATGGTTGAATGAACTTACGGTAGCGAGGGGGGTCGTTGGTTTTATAAGATTCACTTCACTTACCATATGTTCGTTTGAACGAATGGCTGCGCGTCCTTGCATATCACGGGGTGACTTGAGGAATAAGCGGGGTGTATTTATCAGCACACTTCCAATCCTAATAAGCGCTGAAATGTACCCCCTCACCCCCTCACGTGTAAGCACATTGCCGGCATTTTGGCACGATGCTGCATCGGATAAATTCGATAGCCTGTCCAATCACTCAAATTAGTCTGCCAAATTTCGAAAATCGCGAAACGAACGTCCTGGACGCTCCTGCAGCTATTAGTCACAGGGCGGTACCGACAGTTTGGTAAATACGACGACTTGGGTGGATGACCGAGGTGGGTTTTGAAATACCGTTGATTTCTTGCCAGAGATCTACAGCGGTACCAGGATTATACCACGCAGCGCTTAGCCTTTGGTGTCTTTCAGAGAATGTCACTCGTGATCCGGAATCTGATAAGTATTGGAGTACCAAAAATAGACCATAGATTGAGTACCCAGCGGTACCGGCACATTGGTAAGATAAGAAAGCCAACAATGTGACTGATTATCGTCTGTCCTCCAATTATTCTGCAAATTTGGACTTGTTGTTCGAACCATCGCTAGCTATTTTCATGGAGACAGTCAGATTTTGGCATGAAAGCGTCTAAGGCGCTTACAGTATCATGCCATGAAGTAAAACATGCCGGCGGGACCCAAGCGTAATACATGAGTTGGTGTCTTGGAGTCGTAGAAATAGGTAGGGGAGCTACCCAGGCTCCCAGCTATTGCTAGAAGCAGGCTAAGTGTTCTATTCTTGCAGACCGAGGTATCAGAAAGTATTATTGAAAGCGGATGATTCGATGAGAGTAGCATTTTTATATCGATCATCAGTATTGATGCCGACTTACTGTCATGTTATTATGAAATCTTAATCTCTAGATACACAACTGTGTGTACAGGAAATGGAACTTATAAGAATGATGAGTGAGCCCTCAGTTCTACATCTAAATATATATACTTTTCATCATCAGCTGGCTGATAACTCCACGGTGTTCGTTGCTTATCATATTTTTTCAACAAGAGTAAATCCTTAATTAGGGATATTACTGCAATTTTTCATTGAGCTGTAATTGAACCGCATTCAGAGTATGGATACATCCCTAGACCCTTTATAGATAGTATGGTACTAATGGAAATCAGTCCCTCTACTACACCTCCAGCCACACATTTTTTTGAATCGAAGATGGATTACGGAAGAAGAAATTCTGATAATACTAAGGATCATCTTGTAAGTCACTGACATATGATCAAGCCATCCCTTCTGACCTTGCCCCCAGCAATACCACACACCGCGCGGTAACATTACCCACAAGGTAGTGGTTGCCGAGATTCATCGAGCTCCCCCGACTCTTCCAAGAAACGACATAAACAATATGCCTCATAGGTATGGTAATAGAGAAGGTCAGCGCCCGAACCAGTATCCTCTCTTTGAAAGCAGAGAGCTGCCTCAGCGAAGAATCAACGCAAATAGAACGGGACCTGTTCTTTTGTACGAGTATCCTGTCACAACTCCAGACAATTCTTCTTTCGACTACAGCCGAGCAAAGGTAGAGCCGCGAGCAGTCCCTCCGCATGAGCGAGCGATGAGGCTAGAGCCGGAAACTAGATTCAATGATGTGGGTTTCATGAGAGGAATTACTGGTCCCGATAAAAAGATTGTGGGTGCAATTTATCATCCTGTTGGAGATCGTGCTGGATTTGCTCGTGCGGAGCTCCAGCCACTTGACCGCCAGGGAAGAGAACATAATCGAATGCTTCATGAGCGAGCGCAGCATGCCCCGCGGTCACCAACTTGGCCAACTAAATCAACTAGATAAGAAGTTGCATACAAGCTAGCGAGCTTCCAGGGACCAAAGTAGAACCTAAATAGAATTAGATGGAAATCAGGAGATCTATGAGAGATTCAAGTGGGCGTTCGCTTGGAGTGGAGAATGGGCGTTGAGTTAATATTGGGAATCGGCATGGAGAAATTGATAGGATAACACGCGAGATGGTATAGGAAATTGAGAATGGTAATTGTATAAGGAGCCTAGGATCACAATCTACAAGGTTGATATCACACTTGCCAAGTCTTGCGCCGGATATCTTAGAGTGATTGTGTTTGAATTTGTGTCGGTTGTTTCTGCGTGGTTTTTTGTTTTCCTGGTTTATTTATTAGTTTAAATATGATTATGATCTGGGTTCGAGCACGTCGATGGTCCGAAACGCACTTGCTGTATTGATGGAATTAGCTAGTAGCGAAACAAACGGTTTAAGCAAAAGAGGGGACGAATGACGATAAACTCATCATGCGAAAATATTGATTTCGGATACCTGAAGTCGGAGTCCATCTAATTGCTGTTTATGCATCATTGACTGTTCAAAAATCAGTAAATCTAAACACAAGTGTAGGAAATACTTCAATATATATTGCGACTCCATGGACGGTGATTAGTGGGCAGGAACTCTAAATTTCTAATAACCAAGGAAAAATTCTATAACCAGGAGAAATTGATTCGACTGACTATAATCAGTTTGAGATTGGAACACGTCCCCTCCCCAGGTAATTCCTCAAGAATTTCAAGAGCTTCTCTTGGAAAAACTCCAAGTTCGGTTACATCTCGTACCTGAATTTTCTAGAGTCTGGGTCGCAATTCGAAAATGAGGTGCCTTCCGTTCGATTCATTTCAAATGTCTAGAATAGTCTTGATATCGAATGGTAATCGAAAAAAACTGAAAGCCAAAATTCCTGCTGCCAGAGATTGTTACAAGCCATGCTTCTATCAACTACCTTGCATTTCCATTTTTCTGCTTCGCTCCTGACTTATTTGTGCACATCTACGCACTCCGTTCCTGTCATCCAAGGAAAAATAATTCACAAGACACTACTCTTTCCCCGAGAGTATACCTCATCTGCAATCCTCGTTGCCCCTTCCTCATATAGTCGATGACTGTATATTATGATCTCGCGATGCCAAAAACCCATCTTATCATTGCATTATACAAACTCAAATCATAAATTCATATATCAGTTATTCATATTGGAGCTTCGGACAATGGATGAATCACAGGAGCGGAAATATTGTTTCCAGACACGCATCTTCTCAAACTTTCGAAGCAATGTTGCTTACATTCCTGGCATGCCAACAATGCCTGCCCCACGGCACGGACGCTTTGAATCTGTTGCTGCATTTGTCTTACGATACAATCAAATTAGAAGTCACTGGGAACGTGAGGTAGATTCAGGGCGTCAAGCGGACCTAGGCATTACAAAAGAGAAACTTCGTAAGCTTGATGTGTTGAAAATACCAAAGGGTGTCAACAAAGATAGTTTGATTCAGCCGAGTGAAGACTGGATCAAGGAACATTCTGAGTTCCGTAAATACTGGGAGAGCAGGATGAAGAAGTTACGTCGAGGAGAAGAAATCATCGAGGCCAAGGTGTGCATAATATTTGGAATGATAATTGCAGCATTTGCTAATGATTCGACTCATCATAGGCGCTTAGTGATGCTTTTATGAACGATCCCGTGAGAATACTCTTTTTCAATCATCTGACAACAAACAGTTAATGAGAATGATAGAATTCTGGAATTATACACGTCACCCAGCATCAAAGAAACGTGGGTTCAAATAAGATTGTATATGTTCTCGAGGTTTGAGTTTCTTCTCTTGATTCGCATAACATAGGCTCATTTGATACTTTCAAGCCCACATTAGAAAGCGGCCCTAGTCAACCAGTGCTTCCACCTAGTCGAGCTCAACAGAGAGTTCAACCGTCTTTCAATACTGCTGGCTTCTTATCGACAGTATCAGATCCAATTCCTGATTTTCTAAGACACAGCAAACTCAACGACGATCCCATCAATACCAGTACATCTTCCTTGATGCCCTCTCAGACCCCCGACAGTAGCAACTCATCTTCAGCCACCCAAGGTGCAATTACAAGATCGGCTCATGGTGATAATAGCAGTACAGATGGATGGATCAACCAATAATCATGAGAGTATTCTAGTCTCAAAACTCTCACCAATAAGTTAGTTCACGAAGATTGGTATGTGACAAGGCCACTAAAAGAAAGGTAGAAATCGAATAAATTTTGATGTGCCATTGATAATGAAGGAAAATATGATATGGTACTTGTATTCCGAGTTAGGCTTGGGTATAAAGCGCATGAGATTCGTTCTATGATTATTTTCATCCAGCAGTCTGTAGAAAACCAGGGTCCACGTACTGGCGGGGTGGAGAATTCCAATAGTTTAGGTGTGGAAAAGCGATTTTAGCGAGGGAATGAGGATTATCAATAAAAATACTTCTTTCTTTGGCTTACGGTTTCTAAAAGCTTCCGCCTCCTCTGCATGACTACTTGAGGGTTCAGAAATCCCATTCTAAAGCCCACATCCCATCAACAACTGAAATATGAATATTGACCCTGTCCTCGCCACCGTGAAAGCTTTGATGGCTGACGCCAGAGGCACAATCCGTCGATTAACGGCACGAGTACAATCACATCCTCTTCGCTTGTCAAGGGAAATAATGGAGCCCTCGGTAAGCCCTCGATACTGTGCGGCGTTTTGTTCGTGACTGTATGAATTCAAGGCTGTTGGATCAGCAATCTGCAGGCTGCAGGCTGCACGTGTGAACTTGTGCAACATAACAAACGCACTTCGTTGAACATTTACAAACAAGCGTATTGCATTGACAATCCATACCCTCCAAAAGTGGGAGCATTGGGCTAATTCTCTTTCCCCCTCGCCAATAGGTACAGGATACACACAAAAAGCCTTGAGATCTAATCAAGAAACACGAGGAGCTGCATTTTTTCCGTGGGAGGAAAGATAGGAGATTCTCGTAACTCGAAGGACCACGATCGTCTTTTACCGATTAGGCTACTAGTTGACAGCTTATGATTATGTGTTCAAGATAAATACAAACACCTGAATATCTCAGAGTTGTCATGAGATTTTCGAAACTCATCTGGATCGAGAAGCAAGCACTCTCCTCAAGACTGATGTATCGAAGCCTATACAATAGTCGGCCTTTCTTCACGAGTACGATCAAACAGCAAACCTGAATGCAGGCCCTCCAAAATTTGCCATCCATGGCTTTTTGATGGAGAAAGTCTGTCTGCAAAGGTCTTCACTCAAGATCACAGCGACTTCGTTCAGCTAACGGACTTCTCTCAGTTTTTCCTCCCCCAAGACCACAAGAATGGCAATGAACCATCACTGCAGTACTAACTGCAGATTACGATCTTAGAACTGATATTTTTTATGAGTATTTAAAGCCATTGGAATATGTTCCAGGCGTGGGGAAGCGTACTTTGAGTGAATGTGGCAGGAGAGAGTTCACTATTGAACTTCTCAACCAGACTGCATTGTCCGATAATCAATCACAAAAGTTTCAAATGAAGAGTTCGGACACGTGAGTGTGTCTATCATCCTCGCCATTTATAAATTTTAATTCAAGGAAGACGACATGATGACGATGTTAGGGTAGCAACGATGAAAACTTGTCAAGCAGTGAGAACTTAGCATCACTTGGACATGAAGCATTTGTTTTATTAAAATTCACATTTTCATTGGTCATCTAAACCTATTCGTTGTATCAAATTTCATTATCGATTATGGCTCAAGAAGTATTCACTTTTCATTCTCTTCCACAAGAACCGCGAAAAGCCGCTTCTTGGACCAAACTTTAAGATTCATCGAATTCTCTTTCAATACCACCTGAAAGGCAAATTCGACACACTTTTGTACAATCACTTCTTCCACTCCGCTTCCTATCAAACCTCTTGATTTCTTATTGCGCTTTCGCACTCAGAACTTGCTTTTATTTAAGACAATCTTTCTACTTGAGTAGCTTTCGAATCTAACACAACTTTTGCCATGTCGATGCAACAGCTTTCTAAGTTTCTAAATGATCAGAAAGAATTTCGTCGTCGAGCTCGAGGCTCTTCTCGTGCAGTATTCTTGCAATACGATTATTCTGAATCGCGACAAGTATTCCAGAATAAGTTTCCTTCCTGTTCATGTTCTTCGCTCGGTGGTCTAAAAGATTGGGAATGGTTCATCGACGAGAAAAGTACAATCTGCTCGAGCACGTCTGCTTTCGATTATCACTGATTATGAATTGTAGGCAAACCAAATATTCGACCGAGCTTTTACAATCAGAGATTACACATCCCAATGGGCCCTGTCCCATCTCCTGCAACAAGATTTGAGAGAAACGAGTCGGAAATGCCAATGGCTGTATTGGGTTTTCTTTATACTCTATCGTTCGAAGAACTGAATGCGCTAGTAAAAGAGCAATCCTTACAAGACAGACAGCAGTTTCACGTTCCTGTTCAAATTCAATCCCAGTCAATTAATGGTTTTGATATAAAGATGGTTGTGGCAACCATTTTTGTAGACATGGCTACCACTAGAGGTGGGTCTGTTGATTTGACAGATGAATCAACGAACTTGAAATGGGTTACGGCGATCAAACGCATGGATCTATCAGGAATGTCGAAATGGTATGTGAAAAGTATCGAGGCCAAACTTAGAGGACGGGATAAGAGGACCGAACCTCTTCTTGTTCGTCTTAATCCAAATCCCACCATTGATCCACGGAGAGCCCAAAGACAGGCAGCTCTCATCTCAGATGCAAGACTCAAACAACAGCAACAGCAGGAAGATCAACAAGGGCGACAAAAGCAGATGAAAGGACCAAGTCGACCAATGATCACAATTTCTAAAAGACAGCGCGACTCTATGCTACAGCAGATACTGAACCATGGAATGATATCATCGGAGGCCCTGCTAAAGCTTACCGAACCACAAAAGACTTTGATGGTTGACACCTATTTACGCAGACAACAAAAGGCAATTTATGTAAGAGACAAGGCTGAGAAGAAACTACTCGAGGAAGCTTCTCAAGTTCCTGATCCAAGGATTGGAATGACAGGACCACAAGGGAATGTTAAAGCCACAGGACAGCAAACAAACCCACGTGAAGAGGCTATTCTCAATGACATACTTCGAAAGCAAAAGGATGCAGCGCGAAATCAAGATTCTAGAGGAAGTTCTAGAATGCCGCCACCACCACAACCAGTTCGCAGATATTCACAAAGTGGCCCAGGGAGAGGTCAAGAACAAGCACAAGCACAGTCACAAGCACAAAATGGAATTAGCAGGCCTCCGCCACAACTCAACTATCCTCAAAATTCCAATAATCTCAAACGACAAGCTTCGAATTCAATCTCTAACGCTATTGGCACCCCGGATGCTAAGCGACAGAATACGGGTAATACGGGTGGTAAAGCGGGAGGTCCACAGAACTCCAATGGAAATAATGGAGAGTTGAAAGATCCAACTTTGAATCCAAACGCCCGGAGGAATTCAAGTGTTCCTCAGGAACCCAAACCTAAGACACGAGGTCGACCCAGGAAGAGTCGAGCTAAGGTACCGCCCACTGGGGATTCGAATAATCTGAATCAAGGCGGACAGAATAGCCAAGTCATGGGAACTAGTATGGGCTCAGGTGGAAAGGTACGCGCGAATGTCAATGCGAAGGGTAATGCGATATCTGGAAGTCAAGCACAAGTTGCTCCTGGAAATTTAAATCAAGTAGCGAATAGCAGTGCAATCAGTAATGCGTATTCAAATGGGAGCCTCAATACGCAGAACAGATCACAGGCTCTTCCGCACGTGGAACAAGCGGCGAAGATGGTGGATTATTTTCAGCCAAAAGCTAGTGGGGAGAATGCGGGAGATGGGAGATTGCAGTAAGGTACATGCGAGACGAAGAAGGATCTGGGGATGGGTCATGAGGATTAGGATGCCAGAGAATGGCATATTGGCAGGAGAGTGTGGAGTTGGAGAGGGAGTTACATGGGCTGGGCATATATCCACACACTCGATATCATACGATACTTCTGCAGCTCTTTGCAAACCAAGCAGACATGTACGATTTTCCAAACGACCATCGGTCGAGCTTGTCGTCGAGAGAATAGTGGACACTGGATTGGCTCTGGGTATGGTCAGATGGGGAAAGAATTTCTTGAATCACCTTAGCATAGCTGGGGTTGGGCGCAAGGGGAAGTTTATGTTTTCGTTATGAACGCGGGAGTGGGAGAGAGATTTGAGATGATGATTACATGAAGATGACAGATATGATACAAGGGATCATAATGCGCAAAGTGTGAATGAGGATAGAGGCATAAAGATAACAATTTAGTTTTCAATGTTAGTATCCCGGGTGTTCGGGAAGTGAGGAAGTGATGTGAGTGAGATCAATGAGAAGCCTTTATTTCGGTTGTGAATGATCGTGTTCATGGAGTCGAATGTCTTATGTATGTCATGTGTCTGGAGTGATGGTATAGATGATACGCCGGAAAAGATAATTATATTGGATGCCAGGGTGAATGGCAAGAGATAAAATGGCGAGATGAGCATGTAGAAAGAAGCTTGGTGCAAAAAAGAGGAAAGTTGATACACAAATATATTTCATTACAATCCTCCAACTCGTCCGCAGACACCATTTTAACACTACAACTTAGTTTTCTTTCCTTCACTCTCTACAATACCACCCGTCAGACGAGGTGCATAAGATGATCTGTACTCAACCTTCTTGACAGGTCTCTCTGGTCTCTCTCTCTTCTCTCCTGGAACCCTCGGCACAACAGGCTCATCATTAGCTCCAACTCTACCACCAGATTCACGTTCCTCGCGTGGGTGTCTCTCGTTAGGGTTCTTGGATCCATCCTTTCCATATCGCTTCTTATATCTCAATTGGTCATCCTCTGCGAATTCCATGCGTAAAGGACGTCCTTGAATCTTGTTTACCCACCATTTCCTCGTTTTGGTCTTTGGTTTCTTAGACTTCTCTGCTTTTGGTTTGGCTTCGGTTTCTGAATCTGAATCGGAATCGGAATCGCTGGACTCAGATGAGGATTCTGCGTCGGAGAGATCTTCTTCAATCAAGACCCAACCTTTAACTGCACTCTGCGCAGCTGACACTTCTTCGAATGTGACCCAAGCATAACCTTTGCATTTTCCTGAATCTTCGAATGTTGCAACGTGAATCTTCTCAATAGCTCCACACTTTTCAAAATGCTCTTTGATAACTTCTTCCGTAGCATCGAATCGTAAATTGCCGACAAAGATCTTCTTACTGGGTGGTTTGCCTTCAATCACAGCCTCCTTCTTTTCTGGTCGACCCTCAAAAGATTTATTGTCTTTAATGAGAAGTCTTCGACCAGTGAGCAATTGTTCAGATAATTCAACTGCCAGTTTGACTTGTTCCTCAGTAGCAAAGTCCACATAAGCAAATCCCTTATTATGAACAGGCTTTCCAAACTTCTTCTCCACCTTGTTCGCAGGCTTTCCATCATTAGGGCCAGGCATATGGATTCTAGTGATGTGCTCCTCCTCAAGATCCGAGAATTCCACAAACCATTTGCGTAACTCTTCTTTTGATACACTCCAAGGTAAATTTCCAACCCACACACCATGACCTGAACGCTTTTCTACTTCGGCCTTCTTTTTGGCTTCGGGTTCGGGAGAGGATTCTGCGCCGGATTTGGAAGGGGGAAGTGGTTTGCCTTTCTTTAGGCGACGGAGAGCTTTCTTGGAGGGAGGTTCTGGGAGAGTGATATCGACTTCAATTTCTTCGACGGAGGATTTGCGTTTCTTGGTTGGTGGTTCTTCGGACGTCTCATTGTTATTTGTTTCTGCGGCTTCTTCTTGAGTTTCTGTTGAATCTACTTCTTCCGTTTCCTCTGAAGCCTCAACTGGTTCCTCTTTCTTATCTTTCTTCTCCTTCTTCGAGCGCTTCTTTTTAGATTCGATTGGGGTGTTTTCATCAGCACCTGTCATCTCAGTGTCGATATCCATTGACTCGGTGGAAACTGGTTGTTCTGTAATAGCGCTTGACTTTCTCTTCTTGCTCTCTTTCTTTTCCTTCTTCTCCTTTCTCTCCTTCTTGTGATCTTTAATTGAGTCCATGGTGTCTGATTCAACAATTAATGGTGCCATGTTGTGGTTGAAAATATAAGGCAATTGATAAAATATATATCTCCAATAAAATTAATCCATCAAAATTTCTTATCGAGAAACTTTCCTCGTCGGCGATACGGTGATAAGATGACCCGGATCTAACGAGGTCTGGACTAGTCTTTTGAGCTTCCCTTGAGAAGGCTGCGCTGTTGTTGTAGTGCACAGGCTATTTTCACCCTGTACTAATCTCAGTAACTCTCAGCCTGATGATGCTCTAAATATATGCTTCATTCTTATTCAATAATCAATCTCGGTTCTGCGACGACGGTGATCCTTTTCCTGATTTTGTTACAACAACAACAATTTCATCGACAAATCAGCCCATCAAGAAATCGCTACGATTCCTTATTTGAGGATAATATAGTCGAACATGACGTCGTCCCTCGATGAAGAAATCTTGGGTGAGGATATTACAGAGCACGAGGAAGGTGCTCAAAGCAGTCTGCCCGATGAAGTCAAACCGCCGCCATACAAGTCGTTTCGGTATGTCGCTCCCTCAATTCCATTCCAATACTTCCTGAAAGATTCACTTTGAGAGTCGTCGGGAACGGTTGTGACTGTACTTGATTCTCTATGACTTAGATACTCACTTGTGCTGTTGCGAACCCAACCTTGCGAACCCAACATCACAAACTCAACCACAAGTTACATCTCTGCTTGGCACGACCATCAACTAATATGTGCGATTATAGAAAGAAGTATCGCAAGATGCGAATAAAGTTCGATGAGGCGATGCGCCAAAGTAATCATTTATTTATGGAGGAGCAGTTGGCGGATGAGACAGCGAAGAAGTTGGCGCGCGAAAATGAGTTAGTGGAGATTCGAATTTGCTTTTGAGAACTATGGCTAACAAAATAATTTACAGTCGACTCATGGATTTACTACTAGATATCAATAACTCTGCTCAAATACCAGCCGATAAGCGCATCGATTTAAGCCTTGGTGGGCCTGCTCTTGCAGACGTTCCTGCTTTAGTCACAAAAGAAGAGCTTGCGAAAGCTGCCGAAGACACATCACCTGAAGGTCAAGCCCTTTATAAAGAGCTTCAGGATCTATTGAAGGATAGAGATGACACGAATACCACGGACAAACCAACCCAATCTCTTGCGAAACTCATGTCAACCGTGCCACACATATCTATGAAGAATCCTCACGTCTCTCCTGAATCATTGGCTGGTTTCGAGCCTCAGCCTGGCAAGAAGTATCCAATTGGTTATATGTCTCTGGAAGAAATGGATAAATACCTTCACGAAGTGGATGCGTCAATTAATATAGTCCCCGGCATGGCGACCGTCGTCTATCCACCTACAGCACAAGATGTTACACTCAAGAATCCTCATAGTGTTCTCAATTGGCTTCGACGTCATGAACCTAAGATATTCCTCCAAGATGGCGAAGGTCCTATTGAAAAGATAAACACCAAACCTGGTGCTCTACGTGGAGCAGGAAAACGCATTCATATTCCCGCACCCGCACGTCAAGATTCCCTAGAGATTGTCGAAGAGGATGGCATTGGCTATGATGCTACTTTAAGCGGAAACAGCTCTAAAATCAAACGAAAGAGAGATGCCGAAGATGATGGTGGATATACACCCAAATCTGGTAATCCAATCAATAAGACTAAGAGGCAAAGATCGTCAAAAAAGAAGTCTGATCCACCTGGCGAATCAACTCCTTCCTCGAGCTCAAGAAAGAGTAAATCGAGAGCAAAACTTTCATCGCCTGTTGACACGGGTCCAACCCCGCATCCTTTTGGTCCAATCGATTAAACGATCTTTGTGTCATTGAACATGGGTCATCTGAATGTACTTTAAGGCATTGCGACTTTACTCTTCAAGGAGGTATAGAACTTGAAGGGCTGCAGTCCTAATTCGGGAAATTTGATATATTGAGACTGTATTTTATAGGAAGGAAAGGGAGCTTTTATGATGAACGGATGGATTAATTTCTTGGAGTTAGGGGCAAGGTATTGATATCTGGTTCGCTTCTAAATGCAAAGGGTTTCAGGCCAGAAGCATCAATTGTACGATACCGGGGCAAGGAAAATATTGAGGAATCGAGGGCTTATCGTTTCTCCGAAGATTTATAGAGGATAGTTAAGGAATGAGTAAAAGCAAGGGAATGATGTTTATTAGGTACTTTCATGATTAATTAATTTGGGATGCTTGTGGTTACTTGATATTGACATGTATGCATCGATGATTTGTTTAAGAAGAGTGTGCTGGTCAAAGGGAAAAGGGATAGAAGAATTAGCGAGAGGATAGCTACCTACCTAGCTATATGTCAGTTATCTTTGAGAGTAGAGGTTAGAATGACGATGATATCATTATAACAAGATCTAAAGCTGATACTTTACCTCATCCACATGACATAGTCTTGAATGGAAAAGACCTTGAACCTCCAATCCCTAAAATCAGATGGTTGGATGGTTCCATCCATACCGTTCCTCACCACCATCCACATTCCACGTGATAAAGAACGCTCTCACTCTTTTCCGGAACAATTTCCGAAGTGGCCCTTGTAAATTGAATCCTTGTCTACAACTCCTCGCCATTGATGCAGCATCGCCAATCCGCCATTTGGCCGCTGCTAAATCAACCGATGTGGGGGTAGCTGCAGAGGAAAATGTTATGGAAAAGCTCCGTTGTCGGATAGAGCTTTTGATTCGTAGGCGGGGCACAGCTGATGGATATTTGTAGATTTGGTGAGCAGATGGAACAGAGAGATATTTTGCCTATGATGGATGAACTGAGTGACTGGTTGTATGATGTTGTGTGTAACCTTTCTGTTGTTTCGTGGTTTCCGGGTTCGGTCAATTAGATGAATATTACTCCTACTAGATTCCATGGGGAGAGTGAAAGCGGGAGTGAAGTATGAATTGGGGGAAAAGGGAGATTGGAGTCAATGGATTGGATAATAATGGGATAATAGGATGATTAAATTGAATCAGATGTACCAAATTCATTATGTATTGAAAATGTGGATGTTTGGTCATTCATTGTTTAGATGTGACTCCGTTATCGATCTGAAAGCTTGAGCTTGGAAAATTCCTTCCTTTCTTCCCCTTCTTCCCGTCTTTATTTAAAGTTATTCTAGATTTTCTATACACATACATACACACACCTGCAGAATATACAACCTAGAATTGACCCGAGAATATCTCCCTCGAGTTTTCAATTCCTCCTTCATTCCCTCCCTCCGAGACATCCTCTCCTTCCCCGCGGTTAAGAAATCCCCCACGTTCCTCACTGGTCCTCGGTACAAGCAAGCGCATTGCAGCTAGGAATTTCAAACGTCCGATTGACCAAGCAGAGTAGCCGTCGAATTCTTTATCAAAAAGCCTCGTCTGCACCCCTTCGAAAATGTCTCTCCACCGCAGCATTACCTCTTCCTTTCTTCGCAGCGCACCTCGATCCTCGATCTTCACCCCACGATTTGGCAGCGCCATTACACATTCGCGCACCATGGCATCCGCAGCTTCTTTCCAAAAAATCAAGGTCAAGAACCCAATTGTCGAATTGGATGGTGATGAAATGACACGCATTATCTGGAAGGATATCAAGGATAAATTCATTCATCCTTATCTGGATGTTGATCTGAAATATTATGATTTGGGTTTGGAGTATAGAGATCAGACCAATGATCAGGTTACCATTGATGCGGCAGAAGCTATTAAGAAGTACTCTGTTGGTGTTAAATGTGCTACTATTACCCCGGATGAAGCTAGAGTTAAGGAATTCAATTTGAAGCAGAGTGAGTCTTGTTTTCCTATATATATAAAAACTACTTATTTCTGCGAAAATGGGAAGCTAGAAAAGGAGCTAATGAGTCTTAAATAGTGTGGCTTTCACCAAACGGTACGATCCGTAATCACCTAGGAGGAACCGTCTTCCGCGAACCTATCGTCATTCCACGTATCCCTCGTCTCGTTCCTGGCTGGAAAAAGCCAATCATCATCGGTCGTCATGCATTTGGAGATCAATACCGCGCCAAAGATATGGTTGTTCCAGGTCCAGGTACTCTTACCATGACTTTTACTCCTAAGGATGGCAAGCCAACAGAAACTGTCGTTTATGATTTCAAATCAGGAGGAGGAGTTGCCCAAACCCAATACAATACCGACGAATCCATTAGCGGATTTGCTCATGCCAGTTTCAAGATGGCTCTCAACAAGGGGTTGCCTTTGTATATGAGCACCAAGAACACAATTTTGAAGAAGTATGATGGTAGATTCAAGGATATCTTTGAAGAGATTTTTCAAAAGGAATATAAGACTCAATTTGAGGAGAAGAATATCTGGTATGAACATCGATTGATCGATGATATGGTTGCGCAAATGATGAAGAGTTCAGGCGGTTATGTTATGGCTTTGAAGAGTATGTTCTCCCTCAACCATGATCCATGTTACAATGAGCTGACCCAAAACACCAGACTACGACGGAGATGTTCAATCTGACATTGTAGCCCAAGGATTTGGTTCCCTCGGTCTCATGACCTCAGTTCTCATCACCCCCGATGGAAAGACCTTCGAATCCGAGGCTGCACACGGAACAGTCACCCGTCATTACCGTGAACATCAAAAGGGTAACCCTACATCCACAAACCCTATTGCATCAATCTTTGCCTGGACAAGAGGTTTGATTCAAAGAGGTAACTTGGATAATACCCCAGAAGTTGTGGCTTTTGCAGAGAGCTTGGAACAAGCTTGTGTGGATGTTGTTGACAAGGAGGGTATCATGACCAAGGATTTGGCATTGGCTTGTGGAAACACCGGGAAGGGAGATTATGTTACCACTGGAGAATATTTGGAGGCTGTTGAGAGAAGAATGAAGGGGCTCTTGAAGGAGAAGTTGTAGAGAGCAATTTTATGAGTTAAGATTTACATCACGGGGTTAATAGATATTTGTTGGTGGATGAGATTTGGTGCGTGTGGAGGAGGTGGATAGACCATATATCGATCTAGATGGTTGGTGCGTATGTGCATGCGTTGGTTGGTACAAATAAGTCTGTTTTTTTTCGTTACAATGCATTTTCTGGAGCGGAGAACCCTTTCTAAGGATAGGATAGTTTAGTAAGCATCATTTAGGAAGTATATCATATTATGAGTAGGCGAAAATTTGGACTACTTGGCTTTTGGCGTGCATGTGTGTGGCTTTTTGGGAGGGATGATGGCTTGCGGGGGAGATTGGGATGAGAGTGTCAAAGAGAGGGGAGATGGAGGGAGAAGAGGCAAAAAGAGGAGAATGGAAAGAAATTAAAGGGGGAGAATGGAAAGAGGGAGAACAGGAGAGAGAGAGGCATGAGAAGGAAAGAGAAGTGGAGAGCAGGGAGAGATAGGATATATAGATTGGAATTTTGAATAAGCATCTGAGTGTGAATTTGGATGTGAGCGTGAATTGGAATCAGTATGTATATTTGTGTGTGTATGTGTATGTATCTATATGAATTTTTAAATGGTGAAATGAGATTTGTGGTTATGGGTGGAATGTATGATGATGGAGATGGGATGGGGATGGGGATGGAGATGAATGGTATTGAGATGAGATCAGAAGGGAAGTGAAGTGATGAAGTGATAAGCTACGATGAGCTGTGCTGATATGCAATGATTCTTTTGAATTGTGGCATGTGGAGGTTGGGTTGGGTTGGGTAAACGATGGGGGGGAGGGGGGGTG
>PQXL01000460.1:0-31486 GCA_004916875.1 Botrytis galanthina
CTTTTAGTATTTTAATTTATTCTTTTATTCTGAAATTAATTCTTTAAAATATTATTAATTTTAATAAAACCTTTTTGTTTATTATATTCTATCTTTTCTAAAATTTATTATCCTAAAAACTATATTCTAGATTTCTAGAGTATTCTATAACTAATATTATATATATATCTAAAACTTCCTTCAAGTATTTAATATTCCTTAATATACTATAGCTAAATCACTAAGGTCTATAATATCATTATAGTCTATAAGTCAGTGATTCTACAGCCTATTACTAATCCGTTGTAATATAAAGAATACTTTATAAGTTTAAAGGTATAGAAATCAATATCTTATATACTTTCAAATCAACTGTTTTCAAATAATTAACAATTTCATGAAAAAATATTCAATCGCGGAGACGTCTAGGATTTCGTATGAATCATTCGTATTAATAATAACCAGAACTACTACTGAAGAGGAAGATTGGAGAAGTTGTTAGTCGTCTCATATAGAAATATAGAAATGCGGTTGTACACCTACGCTTACACTACTAGATGACCATGTAATCTTATCGTGCTAAATTTAATGGGACGGTCTGTTAGGCCCCGGCCGCCACTACATCACTGACTAGTTTAGTAGATCATTTGACCCACATCTCCTAGACTCGCTCTCTCGAGGTTCTCCACCTTAGTATTCTAAACGAACGACCCCTTCTCTATATCGATCCTTTACACTAAAAAGTACTTTGTTGAAATATCCAACAAATGATTTCTTTTCGATATCTAAACACTGGATACGCTGATTTATCCTCTGACTCTTCTATTTTTGCTTTTACCGTTTCTGCAATAGGAAATTCAAATGTAAAGGATAAATAGATTCTCTTCATGTGGACTTTCGATATTTCTTGACATATCATAAAATGAATAAACTATGAGACGGTAAACTGCAACGTTGTGATCTTTCGGCAATTGAATACTTAGATCGGAATCCGACATTTTCAACTCGCCATACGAGAATACCTCCAGTACACTTAGATCGACACTAAACCGCGTCTTGTCTTCCCGTCTTTCCACAATCTAACATCGGCGCCTTCCGCATTACTTTGCTGTTCACCTTCATGCTTTGTGAAGATACTTGGATCATTTTCTCCTCGCGATAATCACAATGCCAGACTTGAAGTCTTCGTCTACAACCTCTGAAGAAGATTCCAACAAGCACATCGCAGAAGCAGAAGCCAAAGCTGTTGAAAATCCCGGTCTCGAGGGAAAAAATCAAAATGAGGAACCCGAGTACATCACGGGCTACAAGCTCGCTATTGTCATCGCTAGTGTTGCTCTATCATGCTTCCTCATGTTGTTAGATACTATGATTATTAGCACGGTGTGTTGTCTTTCTTTCGTCTTTGATCTATGATAGACATCTCAAGGTCTTTTGGCTAACTCCTGTTCGAAATCCCTTTCTCTAGGCAATTCCTCGCATCACCGACACCTTTAACTCTCTTCTCGACGTCGGCTGGTATGCTAGCGCCTATCAATTTGGGAGGTAAGTGGAGATCCTGACCTCCGTACGTACTCGTTGACCTTGCAATACTGACACGGAAACAAGCGCGGCTCCCCAGCTTTTAACAGGGAGAATTTATACCCATTTCAGCACCAAGGTATTATAATCTATGCGCTCCTCTCTTCGTTTTCCTGTTACTGAACCACAAATAAAACAGTGGACTTTTCTTGTCTTCTTCGGAGTTTTCGAGCTTGGTTCATTACTATGCGGAGCGGCCGTCTCATCAGCCATGCTGATAGTTGGTCGTGCCGTGGCAGGTTTTGGTGCCGCAGGAATCATCATCGGGGCCATCACCATCGTCTCTAGCTGTGTTCCTATGGAGAGGCGTCCAGGTATGTCGGAATAAGATCGCGACTCTCTGCTCAAATGTAATTGCTAACATTTGGCGATAATTAGGTCTACTCGGCATCACTATGGGATGTAAGTACGCTCTTGCAAACTCTTGTGAATGATGAAACTCACAATCGCTGGCAGTCAATCAACTCGGATTGGTCGCAGGACCCATCATTGGGGGTGCTTTTACCTCGTATAGTAATTGGCGATGGTGTGAGTATACATTCGTTCGCATGATCCTTTTCATCGCATGCTAATCATTGAAGGCTTTTACATCAACCTGCCTGTTGGAGCAATTGCAGTGGTAGCCATCGTCTTGCTGCGCATTCCGGAACAAACAGCTAAAGCCCCTGCGTTATCTGTTCTACGAAAGCTGCATCACCATCTTGATCTGGTTGGGTTTCTTCTTTTCGCTCCGGCGGTTCTCCAGCTTCTTCTCGCTCTTCAATACGGTGGCAATCAATACCCGTGGAACCATCGAGTCGTCATTGGTCTGTTCTGCGGTTCCGCCGCCAACTTTGTGGTTTGGTTTCTTTGGAATCGCTACAAAGGAGACGATGCTTTATTGCCTCATTCCATGATCGGTCGGACCGCTATCTGGGCTTCAGGTGTCTATCAGGGCTTCCTAATGGCAGCGGTATATGGAGGGATTTATTTCCTGCCAATATATTTCCAGGCTATTAATAACGCGAGTCCAATGCTCAGTGGCGTGTACCTCTTGCCAACCATCTTGCCTCAGCTTGTCATGGCTGCATCCTCGGGAGCTATAAGTAAGTTGAATGCACATATATCCATACGAGGGGTCTTTCTATTGTTTACTAACATACCCTATAGTAATGAAAATTGGATATGTGATCCCTTTGGCCTTTTTCTCCACAGTCTTCCTATCGGTAGCTAGTGGCTTGTACTCGTTGCTGCAGCCCGGAAGCTCGACCGGGAAATGGGTCGGATTCCAGATCATCGGTGGCATTGGCTCAGGGGCTGGTCTACAAGTGGTTAGTCATTCCGTAGATAAACATTCCTTGTGTAATTATCCCACTAACAAGTCGCTTTGTAGGCTATCATCGCCATTCAAGCTGTTACAACAGGAGAAGAGCTATCTTCCGGCATGGCGTTCATGGTTTTTGCACAATCACTAACCCCCGCCATTGCTCTTTCCCTGTATCAGGTTATTTTTGCCGCAAGCCTGAGAACGCAGCTGGCTTCCAAAGCTCCGAATGTGGATACGCAAGCCGTGATAAAGGCCGGTGCCACAGCTTTCCGTAGCGTTGTGCAACCCAGTGACCTTCCTGCTGTCTTGGTGGCTTACGCTAACAGTATCGATCACGCTTTCTATCTGGTCGCTGCTATGGCTGCTTCGTGTGGTATATTTGTGTGGGGTATGGGATGGAACGATATACGAAAGAAGGATACGACAAACAATGCGGAAGCGGAGGCTGCAGAGGTTGCCAAGGAAGAGGTAGTGTAAAGAGGGGTAGAGGGGTGGAGCGGTAGACGAGAGGCTGATGGTAGAGAACTATCAGAACACCTCGAATACTCAGTGGAGATAATGGTCTACATCAGTGCTTAAATTGGCATTTTAATCAATCTCCAATGTCATCCCCCAATCTCAACAAATCAAAATGGTGATAGATTCCAGCCTTCGGGCTAGAACCTCGGTAGTAATACGGAAGAATATCTTATAACATCTCGGCGGGGATTCCACACCACCACTTTCATGTATTTAACTTGGCTTTAGAGCTCGCTTACTTTCTTTTCTCGTTCGCTTTGCAATAAACGAATTATAGGTATGTGTTACCATATCGTCTTGAAACCCCAGTTTGCAAAAAGCTCCTTTGTTTTTGTTCTTTTTCGTTCGTCGACCACTCAAGCCTACTGCGTGAGGGATACAATAGTACGGATTAAGGAGGAGCTGATTAATAAACATCAATCAGGCTCGTGTGAAGAGAGAGAATGATTCAATTCTACGATCTGGAAACAAAAATGATTACTGACGAAGCATGGTTGTAGAACAACGGGAAGCTTCCACGGGAGAAGCTATAACAAATGAGCATGCCATTCTTGTTGCTTTTGAATTGATTGAATATTCTATCTACGTTTCGTGTCAGTCTGAGACTATTTAGTACGGCTATACCAATGAGCTCGAACAAATCTATGTGTTTGTATTTACAAAGAATTTACAAGGTATCTACTTAGACATCAACGATTAAGTAAATATTACAGGGCTGGCCCCAAGTCAACTGTAAAAAGCAAAACAAAAGAAAACGAACTTTCTAATATCCGTCTCCTATGTAATATTACTTATATAATATCACAGCATGATCTCCAACTCTATCAATATACTTACTACATATAACAAGTGACAGTATACAAGATCTCACATCACAAAAACACTATAACAAAAAACTAGCATCCCTCACTAAGATACCTAGGTACATATATATGAACCCTCACGCGGTCGCCGGTGTGAGCATGTGCTAGCACACGTAAAATTTTACCCTTAGAGTATCAACGAAGAACACCTCACTTAACCTTAATTCCCAGAGAACCTTGGTTACCGACCGAACCGATCATGAGAATCTTTAGATTTCTAACACCATGAAAATTCACGATCGACGCGCTGAAAATAGTCTTTCCTCTTGACTTTCTGAGCTTCACAGGGACGTATACTCTGATTATGTTTTTTCTTTTTAGCAAAGAAAGCGCGATCCTACTTTTCACTGTGCTCGAGCACCCCATCCTTTTGAAGTTTTGGACCGAGCAATCTCATCTACAGAACACATTTCCCCATCACCTCAAGCGAGAAGAGTCCTTTCAAGCGCTTATCCATTTCATAATCCTTGATACCCTGTGCACAATATCCCACATGGAGCTTTCCTTTCCTTTCCTTGTATGCTAATCGAGAGACGCATCTTCGAGTATATCGCAAGGGGTGGCATCTGGATAACACATCGGCTGTGTCCGCGTAAGTTGTAACACCTTCTCGCATGTTCGGACGCAGGATGGTCTCTCTACAGATAGCGTATATACAACACACTCTCTTCTGTATTTTAGTCCGTTTCCACGTACTTCTGGATAGTTGATCTTGACTCCACGTTGTATATTATTTAGTTGTTCAGTATATATGTATGTAAACCCCCACAAATATATTCAATAGTGATTTTTGGGAAGAAGTACTTATCTATCGAACGTTGCAATCATTATCATTATTTTCTATTTTTTATCTTCCAACCTTTCAAATACTATTACTTTTCACATTGAAAAGAATTCAAAAATCTCGGTTTATCCTAGGATTGATTGAACGAGCGTTGGTATTTCGTTTCTCAGGAAAAAGAAAAGCCTCGCAATTGTAAACGCGAAACATTTTGAAATCAGATAGTCTTCCAGTATATACTATAGGGAGTTGTAGCAAATGATACAAACTTGTCTTCTTCCACAAATGCAAGTACTGACATAGAGAGAGCCTGTTTTCTAATCATATCATTTCCCCCATACTACAACAGCATTACATTTTGTGCAGTAATTTTATCTCAAACACAACAACTGATCTAGAGATAGGTAATCTTGATTTGCAGGAATTGCCCTTTCAACTATCCCATTAAGTGACTACTCATATATACCGGGCATGGCTCAAATCGAATCAAGTTGTCGGCTAGACTAGGTAGGTTGAAATACATACCCATCCTTTCCTACTTCAGCCATATCTGCTGAACTCACACAGTTATGAGCCCCGACTAACTCCCCTCTTAGCCGGCACGGCAGGAGGCAGCTGACCCCACACTAATCAGGCCATTTGCGTATACATATATGGTCTTCAAACCACTACCTAGGTAGGTATCGAGACAGATATCGAGAGTCAAGACTTCCACCTCTTTCCCATGCGAAATTGCGTGGTGAATACTATACAGTTGAAGCTTATCATGGGTTTACAAAGGAAACTAAGATGGGAAAGGGGGCACAGGAACCTTCATCTCCCTAAAAGGGATCGATACTCATACGACAAGATTTACACCCCTTTAATATCGACTCATTTACTCAGTCACCAGAAGTAATCACAGACGCAAATAGACGAATTCATAAATGAACTTAAACATATTCATATGTACTAAGAATTGCCGTTTCCACGAATCCTTCAGATCACTCACTGTAATGAATGATTCTCGTCTAACAACGAGTAGACCCAATCATCACTGATCTCTCACCGCCCCAAGAATTCACGTAACTCCTCCATCTATAACCTCATTCCTATTCATCCATCCTTCCGTTTGCCCTGCCTGCCTTCCCAAATATCCGTCCATCCATATCCATATCCATATGCAAACCCTATCGTAGAAATCAGAGTGAAATACCCTCCCTACAGCGCCATGCAATATGAGAAATCCAGATCCAGGTATAAGTCCAGATGAAATGACAGATAAAACAAATCAAGACCGGAAAATACCGCCCACCCTTAATTGCCAAGTAGCTACTCCAAACGCAGACGCAGAAAGAGTCCAACCACACTTATTTCCCAATTCCTTAAATAGCAACGCAAAAACGCAGACAAACGCAAAGCAAAACAAAAAACAAAAAAAGTGAAATAGAGACCCTTAATCAAAATAAATATGTACCCAAACATCATTATCATCAACAAGAGGTCGCGAGGCTTTTCCAGACTCTATCAATATCCTATTGAACCCCCTGAGCAAAATATCAACCTTTTCCACCCCCCTCAATAAAGAAGAACAGAAGTTGACAGCCCAAATTTCATAATGTCGTAAAGTTCATTAAGTCATTATGTGTGTATCCAATACACTATTGTTTACGCATCCAGCCTAAAAGCGTGTGGTAGAACTTCGACCCATCGATGGTCGGGGTGGTTGGTTCTTGGATGTATTCCTAGATTGTTGCTGTTGAGTTCCTGAACCAATCTTTGGAAAGCGTTGTGTAATATCAAATCCAGCATAATCCGATAGATCTTCAGTAAGGAACTCAGAGTTGAAGAAATCTTCATGAGGAAGATCAAAATTACAGAGATTCAAGGTTGGTGAATCGAATTTTAGAGGCGACTTATGATTTGGCTTGCATGGGGAATCCATGAAGTCTAAACCTCCTTTGGTTGGGGAAAGAAACGTTGAAGGTCCACCCAACGCAGGTGTAAGTTTGAGCACCGGTGTAGAGGTGACACTCTTGTTCAAATTAGAATTAGTCACATCGGACAAAACATTTGCAGATCTCGATCGATCCATGCGAGGTCTCCTAACTGAACGCTTTCCTGGTGATCCATTACTCGATCCAGCGAAGGATGCTGTGGAATCTTGAAAGATGTCAAAGTCCGGGACGTAATCGGCAAACATGTAGGAGTTATGGTCAAGATTGAAAGCCGGACTCCATGCACTATCCTCGAGAACGGTTAAACCACGGATTGGAGAGCCAACGAGTTCCCTGACTTTGTCACGATGCATACGGAGGTTTGTGTTTGGAGATATCGATGGCGGTGGTTTCATAGGAGCCTTCAACTTGACAGCAGGAGTCAGAGGAGGCAACATTTGATAGTTGTCATGTGGGTGAGCTCGACGCAATGGAGAGGAGGATGGTGGGACGAATCCACTTAATGACCGGCCTTTGCTAGGGCTATCGTACGAAGAACCACGAAGACGAGCGATTTCCTCCTCAGCTCGGCCGCGCGTAATCCTCGGCCGATCAGCTTCAGATGTTAGCAATCGACTGACGCCATTTGGTCTCATCGCTGAAGATTCAAGTGATGAAAAGTACCCACTATCATCCATGGACGCAAACTTTCGTTTGTGTGATCTAGTCTGTGATGAAGATGGAAAGCGCGGAACAGGAGGTGGCGTGTGATTTCGTCTAGCTGCATGGCGAGCTACGGGAGGAGAAGAATGCATCATTCGTGTTGGCGGAGATGATTGAATGTGTGGAGAGGATGGAGGGGCATTGTCGTCATCGTCGTCCTCCTCTTCCGCATCTTGATTAAATTCCGATGCAGGAATGGTAGCGTCTGAAGATAACTCTGGGATAGAAGGAATTTCTTTTTCCGGTCGTTTATACGTTGGCTTTGGTAATGATACATCTTGACTAGACGACGGTAAATTTGTAAAAATTGGCGTAGGGGGTGTAAGCTCTGGTGGATCGACAGGTGTGAGTGCTGTATTTAATACCGGGAGATTCTCGTTTGGACCTGCAGGTTTTCGTGTAGTCTTCTCCTTGATAAATTGATATTCCATTCCCGCTTGAATTGCCCAATAATTGCCCTTTCCTGGATCATCCTTTGGCCGCTCCTGTTTTACGAAAGCCTTGTTGAGACTAAGATTGTGACGAATGCTATTTTGCCAGCCAGCGTCCGCTGCATTATAAAAAGAGTAGTTATCGGATATCCACTTGTAAATTTGCGCTAGAGTCAGGCGTCGTTTCGGAGCTCTCAAAATCGACATGCCAATCAACTGAGCATAACTATGCGAAGGTTTGAAGCCGTCATCGTGAATAGCTGGGAATGAATCTGGTTCCGGAAGTTCTCGAGGTCCCGATGCGTCATTTCCTTCCTCTGCTTTTGATTTGCCCTGAACCTTCGCTTCCTGAATGGGTGCAGCTTCCATCAACGAACGCTTTAGTGATGGTTTTTGACCATACAGTCCTTCCAAGGAGAAGTTGCTACTCGAGAAATTGTCGCGAAATTGAGGTTGTGACTTTGCTGAATACATAGGATGTGGATAATTTTCTTTTCCTTGAGGTTGAGTGTTCATGAATGTGGTAAATAGTGCTTTTTGCGGGGCACTCTTATACTTGGTTTGAAAGGTTTGTTTTTTCGCAATCGAGTCGGTGTTGTGTCGTGATCCCGCAGGTGGTGGCATCGGCACCATGTTTAATTTATTGCCGAACGGCGCTCTTGAGGGTGAACTCGACATTTGGGTCTGCGATTTGAGCGGTGAGTGTTTGCTAGGTCCATTCTGAGGTGGGTTAAAGATGACGTTCCGCTTCGAACCGTTCTTGATCGTTCTCAAGGGCGACGACTTTTTTTGATTTGAAGAATTTTTCGTCGACGGCATGGGCGTGCTGTCATAGGATGTGACGGGATCTTGATATATTTGCAGCGGCTGCTGCGTGTAACGCGACGAAGACATTGTGAATAGTCGACGACGCGCTGATAAGTCGATATGATCTCTTTCAATCAACGCGTGATCTGATGATGATGTGGTATTCCTGAATAGGTATCGATATGTGTGACAAGCTGGAGCATTTGATGTTAGTTAGCCCTATGAAAAATATGTCATTCTAGGAGGGAAAAAAGGCACCATGGGATAACGAGGACTATCTAAAGGCATGCATACCGGGAGTGGGTGCTCAGTGTGTGCTGTCCAGGATCGACGACGGATCGGATTGTGGAGCGAGATTACGGTGGATTCCAAGTTTGGAAAAGCGAGGACGCAAGGGAAGGTGGTCTGGATCGCTACCAGTAAAATCAAATTGATTGCGAAAAAAAATAGCGGTCCCGTATGCGGCGGGTGAAGGGGTAGAATCGAAAAATGCGACTGAAGCTTTTGAAGCTTTTGATAATATGGAAAGATGGTGTGGTTAAGTTGAAGTCGAAGTTGAAGATGAGACGAGACGAGATGCAGATGCAGATGCAGATGCAGATGTGTTGAGATGTCGTTGCTCTGTGTGGGGATCGATTGTGGAACAGCGAATAGAAGGAAGAGAGCGGAATCAAGCACAAAGTTGCGGGAAGAAAAAGTAAGGTGATAAAAGAAATGAATTGAGATGTACGAAGGGCTGAGTGGGGAGAGTAAAAAAGAATGGGAATTGCAAGTTGGTAAGACGGCGATATGCCGAGCTCGAGAAAAAGAAGGTTATGATGTGGAAGCAAGGAAGGAGCCCGAAAGTATGCTATATGCCCTTGTTAAGAAAGACCGGCTTGAGCTATGCTTCTATGGTATGGGTTCCTAGGTAGTGTAGTCTCGTAGGAGACCTGAAAAGGTCTGTGTGGTATGACCGTGTGATCCTTCTTTCTATCGGTAGCAGAATTGCTTGATAAGTTGATAGAAACCAAAGAGGAAAGGTCGGGATCGATAGTAGATAGATGGTAGATTGTAGATAGGACCTAGGTCGCTAGATAAGGTTGAGACTCGTTCGTTGAAAGCTCTCTTTGATTTCTTTTGCGATGAATCAAAAGTCTGGAGAAATTGAATCTGGCTGATAATCTGGCTGATAATCTCACCAGGAAAAGTAAGTAACTGATAGAGTTACTCGAGGAGGGACCGTAGGGACAACATGTATGGAAGTAGGGGAGGTAGGGGTAATAAGATTTACTCCAATCGTGGGACAATATGCAAAGTCAAAGAAAGATCAAGATGGATGTAGCTAGCTAGCGATGATATTCACAGAATAACAAGCTTTCTCTTTCGGGATGCATTGGATGTAACACTGTGGCGAAGATGCGCGAGAGACGATGTTTGGTTGTTGTACGTTCTCCCGATGATATGATGAGGAGAGTACAGTAGTACCGTATTGCGAAGGGTGTCGAATTGATTGTACGGGAGTGTAAAGGTGTGCGGATTGATCTCTGGCTTCTCAGTGGTGCTGCGAGGTGTTACTGTCATAGGTTTGATATGGGATCTATTATCGATTGGATGAGAAGTGGTCTCTCTCTCTCCTGCACGTCTTCAAAAGTGGTGGTAGTGGTGGTGGTAGTGGTGGTTCAGATGTGGCCAACTGGCCAGGGCATTTTGAATCTCTGGGGTGTTGGCGCCACGGATGGATAGTAATGATTTTATGAATCTCTTTTTATCCAGTCGTAGATTTTTGAGATTTTTAGAATTTTTCGCACTTGTTGGATTGGATTAAAATTGATCAAAAGTGGAATTTGGGAGTCACTTCTACTACCTCGACGAAGGTTTTTTTGTGGAATATCGGAAGAATTGATGAACACGGTAACTCAAGTAAGGAAGGTCGTTATTGGTCGCAAGGTTGAATGAAGATCCCTCAAAGTTATGAAGAAGATGATGATGATGCGATGATGTGAATCTGATGCGGATGCGGATGCGGTCAAGGAGGAGGGGAAGATGAGAAAGAAGAGGGGGAGGGGAAAAACGATGGAAGAATCGAGGTGATTCGCGACCGAAAAGAGTTATTGTTTACATTTTCTCATAACGCGATTTAGCGTGTTTTTATACTTTGACTAGGTAGATAATAGGAAAGATTGTAATAAAGACTGTAAAATACGTAGGGAAGTAGAGTTTAGAGGTACGGAACGAGAACCTTGATTGATAGTTTTAGTCTCTTTAGTCATTGAATACTTAATTCCTTAGTAGATACCGGTAAATACTAGTAAATACTAATAAATACTAAAAACATGCGAACGAGAGTGTCAATCTCAATCCTAGGTAGTACTACTAATACTAGGTATCTACTATTAACATCCAAGTACTAATATCCAAGTACTAACATCTACTACTAACATCTACTACTAACATCTACTACTAACATCTACTACTAACATCTACTACTAACATCTACTACTATGCATCTTGCCTTCGTCTCATAAATCTCTTCATTCCCGTGCATAGACAGTCTAGACAGTCTAGACAGTCTAAAAATATCTAATTTGTATTCCTCCGCACACAGATACGATACTCCTTCCACCACATCAACCTCAACCTCAATATCAGCTCTACATCTACCACACCACACCAACCCAACCCAATCTAACCTTCCAAGAAACAATCTGCACCCCACGGTGACGCTGATTGTCCTCCCTCCCAAGTCCCAAGTCCAAATGATGATCCATAATCCATAATCCATAATCCATAATCCATCAACCCATCCATGATCCATCCTATCGATAATCCCTCCCACCAAACATATCCAACCAAATCGCACCAAACCACCCAGATCCATCCACCCGTCCTAATCAAACTTATATAACTTACATATCAGCAAACAAAAAACCTTCAGCCTTCCTCCCCATCCAAACCGACCAGGTACCGCTACCCAATTCTCCCCCAAGTAATCAGCCACCAAACCCGCACCAAACCCAACTCATCCAATTTTAAAATTACACTGAGTACAACACATCGTGACGTGACGTTTCAAACTTCCCTCTCTCTCACCACTTCCCATTCACGACGATGCTCAAAAGCGTTTAGCCTCTTTTTTGTTGGTGGCTTCAATTCCCATTCTATCTACTAGGTTAGGTACCTTCTCCTCACATGCAAATCGATAATCTGGAAGTCTACTTTCCAGTCCAGTCTATTCTTCCATTTCATCCCTGCCTTCATACCTACCTAGGTAAACGAGACGACCCCTCTCCATGCCTACCGGTACCTCTTCTTCATCCACCTCGTACCCAAGTACCTACCCTCTACCTAGTATATCCATCCCATATCATATTATATTCATATCATATTCATCTCATATCCATATCATACCACATCAATATCAATGCATCACCAACCCACAAACCACCATAGCCCAGCTCGCCCAGCACACCAACCCCGCTGCCCTCTCATAGCCAAAAATATCCGGTCAGCCCGACCCTCACATCCCTATCAAAATCAATATCAAAATCCATATCCATTACCAAAATCAAAATCAAATCCCATCATCATTCCCATTCCCATTGCCATTCCCATCCCCCTCTCTCTCTCAAATCCTTTCCCATAAAAAAAAAATCAAAAACAAAAAAAAGCGAAAACGAAAACGAAAATAAAATAACGCCGATATCACTCATTATGCCTTATACAATCCGTACCTAATAGATCTCATTCAAGATCCAACTACCTCCTACCTCCTACCACCTACCTCCTACCTACCTACTTATCTCCGATACGTATACATCTAGATTACCTTCCTACCTACCTATATCTTTTTTCTTCTGAACAAACACCCCTCACCCATACAACCCAATCCATAATCCAAACCCATCCATCCACACTCCCCATCCCTCCATCCATCCCTCCATCTCAGAAAAATATCCAACCCCTCTCAAAAAAAAATCTCATAGAAGAAATTTTTTCCTTCTAGAAGTATGTGGGACTGACTGACGTACCCGACAGTACAGTACGACCGACGGTCATCCCAGGACCCATCCCATGGTAAATTATAAATTAAAATTATAGACTATAGATTATAGACCATAGATAATAGACCATAGATAGACTATAGACCATAGACTATAGACCACAGATAATAGACCACGAAGATAGATATTCGCGCGCTACCTATCTACACACCTACACACCTACCTACCTACCTACCTACACCATACAAAATATACACACCTGGGTACCTACACACCTAGCTAGATACGACGCCACAAGCAAGCGAGTAAGCAAGCAAGCAACTAACTAACTAAAGTAAGTAAGTACTTCGTAGCATACATACATACATACATAAACGAATTAGAATATCCAAAAGCATGTGAGATATTGATTGAATGTGAATGAAATATTGAATCTATTTCCAAATGCTTCATTGCTTTTAGACATTCACAATCTTTTATTGTTGGATAGATTGCAGTCGGGAGAATTGGTTACCCAGCGGCTAATAGATACGTTGCAATCAAAATCACCTAGCGCGAATAGAATAGTTCAGCATCATCACCATACACTTCATAGATCGTTTCAGACATATCGCTCAAGTCTATGTATTACAATTCATGGTGATATAAAAAGATACAACATCATACAAGGTCAGTCGTCCAACAGCCTTGAATGGCATTCGACTCTCCTCATCTAGAGGTATTTCAAAAAGTCAAAAGTCAAAACTCCCATTTAAATCAGATCCCATTTCCTTTGCGCCCCCTATGCTACCTTATCCTGGTTTGAAAATTCCTCAAATGCCGCTCAACATGAACACTGTACTCAACACCGCTGCTCCAAATACCATTGTGTGTGGTATGGAATTAATACCCCCAATCGACCGATCATGCACAGCACCGGGATAGTTGCACGTAACTTGTCCGCTCTGATTTGCCGTTCTATGTATACCATAACTTGTATCAAAGCCCGTATCGCCTGGGAGAGGGCATGCGAAACCCATAACTGCCGGACAGGCACGAACAATTCCATAGCATAAATCTTCACAGGGCAAGATTTCCTTGTAAGGCCCTGGTTGGACCGTTGTAGTGATGTCTGGATTTCGAGAACCGTTCGCAGGCTGTGAAGAGCTCGCTATGTCAAGTAGCTCCGGGCTAAGCATTGTACCGTTTGGAAATGGTTGTCCCATACCTCGTTCTTGTAACCACGGAAGATCGTTTGAAAAATCAGTACATCTTGGTATCGTCACCGAACAAAGCCATGTCTTGTACGCTGCATCACAAGACGTGCAGTTTTGAGCAAGAGAATACTGAGCAGATGAAGTAGTGTTGCAAGGAATCTGTGCTAAAGCTTTCTTGAAGTACTTGTAAGATTGGTAGGTTGAGTTATCGTACCATTCTCCAAGAGCTGTAGTGTTTGGAAATGTATTGGGATTTGCTGGGACGGTCCAGGCCACTTGGTCGCAGAACGAGAGATTATACACGAGGGCACAGTTATCGGCTACGTGGGGAGTTAGTTCACTAATCAATCTGCATCTATCAAAACCACACACCTGAAATCGTGGAAAAGGTCATAGCTTTCCAGACCTGTCCACCGCCGCCTACTCCCTCGCGCCCAAGAGCAGTTGCATTGCCATTCATTGCAAGAATACCATCATAAGACGTGCCCACAGCCAACCCATCAAAGTAGAATTGCTGCTTGGGAGCATCATTTTCTCCTCTAGTAGTCATCGACATTTTTATTTTGTCGGTTTTCTGACCACCATTGATCGTTCCTGCTATCTCGGCCCGCTTCTCCAATCCACAATACGAATATTGCAAACCTGCTGTGGAAGAGTTGATCGTTTTACTAGCGAACATAGTGAAAGGTGGTGCCAGATTAACCCATTCATCGTATATTAAGCCATTATCTGTGGTGAGATCGTTGGTGACTAGAAGGGCCGATGCGCTATCACTATCTACAAGGACGAGATTCTCTTCATCGCCATGGTAATAATGGTAGGGTGCATCGATGGAAGCTGCAATCTCCGCATTCCATACGCCTGTGTAGTTCGAGGTCATATTCAAACCGGTCAAACCGATAAAGACATCTCCAGTAGCATTCAAAGTGACCACTGCAGCGCCGCCTTCCAATTGGTAAGTTTGTTGTAAACTGGCATCCTGTCCGGGCCCAGGATTCTTATTCTTTTCAGATTGTGATATGTAGAGCTCCAACTGCGAGGGCGCCATTACATTCGCGCCTATAGCTTCAGGCTGCGTGCAAGTATTGACCGTAATATATAGCGTCCTAGTACTTGATGAGCTCGATTGTCGAGGCTGCAAAGTGAAATTTTGTCTTCTGTCTTCAGACAGAACTTGCTCTCCATCCTCAACCTCAAATAACGCAGTATCCAAAGCCTGGAAGCTCTCCTCTTTATTGCCACCGCTCTCAGTATCTCTTTTACGCAACTTAACAGGAGAGGGTAAACCGCTTGCTTGTGGAGAAAGTGCTCCCCATAATGAGGAGTTTAGGAATGAAAACGGGATCGTTTGTCCCTGTTCAACATTTGTCGTTACAGCGCGATTGTTAAGTAATGGAGTGGGATCAGTCCCCGCTGCAACCCTTCCAATTATGCTCCGATCGAACCCTACAAATTCGGCTTCATACCCTTCGTCCCTTATTTCTATATCCTCCTCTTCACCATCCAGGGCCAACATGTTTATATCCATCAACCTTTCGTGATTATGGTCTTCTGGTTGTATCGAATCAACATCGGCGGCGAATGCAAAGTGAGTAGATGAAAAGGTCAGATATAATATCAGTAGCATTATCGATCCCATGAGGGATGCGGCCAGCCGCGATTGCAGCGGACTGAGCTTTGGCAGAGGCATTGCAATGGCGGTATTTGTAAAATGCCCATCGGAAAGTCGCAAATCTTGTCGTTCGAAAGTTTAAGCATCAATGTCTATTCGAGAAGATTCGGGATCTGGCGTCTGGTATTCATAACTGCAGTCAATTGAGTGTTTAAAGAAAGTGGTTTGTTCTACGGAAGGTTGTTTGAGATAGTTTTGGTGTTTGAGTGAAGTCTCAAGCTCTCGGTCCACCAACTGTACCCTGATGTCTTGGCCAATGATAGAGTTTTGTTTTTAGGTGATCATCTCCAACTACCCCTCTACATGGTACTATATTTTATGGTTTACAAATTATAGTCCAAGTATAGCAGTTATGGCAATCACGATGGTATACAAAACAAAATACTCAAGGGCCAAGATACAGATTTACCTCTGAGCATTCCGAGGTAATTGTGAAGCACGAATCTTATCAATCTCATCTCCTCATTGTCATATCATATGTACCAATTGAATAAACTAGTCAACGATAATGCCCTCTACCATACCCCATCAATCTGAACCAAAAATGAATTACGAGAATCTTGGTACGTTTCAGGTCATATCAACAGAGCACCTGAACTATCCCATATATGATAAGAAATTCGTTGCAATGTTACCCAGCATCATGGTTGGCATTTGCGACTCCAGCTTCAACGTCCACGGCTCTAGACACCACCCCCCCTTATAGCTTGACGCCTACAATCTTCATTTGTGGCTATACGCATGTTCCCACTATTCCGCCCATATATTGCTTATTGAATGAATTCGGCAGCACGATAGTGGTACACGCTTGTTAGTCCATTACAAGGACTTGTCTGCGCTAGCGCTGACCTTGGAAGCTCCAGAGAAGTATCTGGAGAAGACTGGGGAAATGAAGGAGCGGAATACGATTTGGGCACCGCTATTACAGATTGTTAGTGATGTTCTAAGGAGACATGATCGGGTCCATATAACTCTTACCTGGTGATTGGGAGTGCGAGCCACAAAACAAGGATGAACTTGAAGGTGTAGTAGAAAGGGAACCAGTAGACAACGGTGAACACGCTCTCAAACACAGTCAAGAAGGCAAAGACAACCCAGTACTAAATATACATATCAGCAATAGCAATTGATTATCAATTTCGAGCTATTTACCGTGAGCCATTGAGTGTCGTCCGCTTTTCCAGTGCTGAACAAAGCATCCAAAGAGTAGTACCCTGGAAGAACAAATCCCGCAAGGTTGGTAAGAAGCTGACCTCCGATGTTGAAGAAGATGAAAAAGAAGTAGAATGCAATGACACCCAAGAAAGCGTAGACCTTGGGAACGTTGCTTTGCTTCTCGAGGTTGTTCAAGGTTGGGTACTTGGAGAGCTGAGGCCACAGTTAGTCAAAAAGTTCATACATCAACGCACTTCCAGCACATCAGTCGTAGCCAGAACCGACTCGTTGTCGATTCCCCAGCCCGGAGTATGCGGGAACTTACTTCCTTATCAATTTGGGCGATGGTTCCCTGAACTTTGTCTTGGAACGACATTTTGGAAGATATGTGCTACGAAGGGGTTCTGAGGATTGTTGAGATGTATGCGGCTTTTGCGAGTGCAAATTTCGAGGAGCTTATTGTTATTTGTGTTGTGGGACAACTTTTGAGGAAAGAGAATGGTTGGGCAAAAAGTGTTCCTTTGTTCTGACGCTACTTCGCTACTATGCTACTATGAAATGACGAACTGGCCGGAAAAGCTTGGGTAATTCTGACAACCGATCAGGAGCGGGGGTCAATCAACATCATCTCTTTTCCACCAAAACACAAAACACAAAGAGTAATAAATTGATTCAAATCCATGGAATTTATGAATGCATTCAAACAATTATATTTTACTCCTTACAAAGGGGTCTACATGTACTTCAAAGGATTTACTCGAGTTAACCTGTTACCGTATGAAGGTCTTGAAAGTTCTTATCTTCTTCGTCTTTCCAGTACGGAAGTTGGTAGAATGCTTCGGAGGAATGTGGAATAGACTTGCCCCACGATTAGGGTTTGCTATTTTGTCTCCTTTTATTGGTAGACACTGGTCGGGAAGATTTGGATGTGCCAACTGTACAATCAATACTTCACCCCTTCTCCTTGGAGAAGAAACGTCGTATCCAAATAGGTGCATGAGATGGTAAGCTCGGTGTCCGTGATGGATGAACATTCAGTAATTCTATAAGTGGCTAGTCTGCAAGTTGTCAGTGTTCATCATGGTCCAATATATCGTACCTGGTCATTGTGTAGATATGTATATGTACTTCATAATTATTCATCTCTCCAGCTATGTGCTTTAACAATGTAAGCGACGAATGAACGTCGACGTCTATCATAGGTAGACAATGGTGAGCAGATAGCCAGCCGTGGGCAACAAGACAAACCAGCATTCTTCATCCGCAAGATGCCAATGGTCCGGACTGTCAGACTGGATAGAAACCTTTCATGTTTACAAGGAGTTCCGTATTCCACTTGAAATCAACATTTCCGAACCATCTGAAGGTTCAAACTAGGTCGGAATCTTCAAGCTTCTTATTATCGGATTGCAGTCCAGACTCTTGGATTGCTCTTATTCTAGACACCTGTCGATCAAAAACAAGACATACACCATTTTCTTCCAATGAGTAGAATAGATTGGGATGTATATCATTTAGAAATGGGAGAACACACGGATATCACACATAGATCAGAATTGGAGAATAGAATATCTATATTTGAGCATTGGAAGATTGGAAATATATATAAGCATCAGGGAAGGGGGAGGCTGCTAAAGTACAAGTTGTTCAGAGACGTCTATCTGAACATTCAGATACGACCATACATATCTACCTTGAACGCCTACCTATGTTCAACTCGCAATAAAGAGTTTGTAACGTGTATGATGTCCAGTAATCGGTGAGCGGGCGAGGTTGTCCTTATATCTCAATCGACTTTCTGCACTTCTTCACACGTTCTCACATTGAAGCATCCGCGAACGTTTCTTCGTCTCTGTAGTACGCACTCCAGCCAGATGGACGCTGATGAAGGTCTGTCATACATTTCTGTGACGATTCTGATAAGTCTTAAATAATACAAGATGCATACCTATTATTACTTTCATTCAAGACATTTTTCATTACTTTGCATGAGTTAGCAAAGAAAAGTCGAGTCTCCGAGTTCACCGCCAACAGAAGGGAAATTAAGATTTGAAAGAATGCGAACAGATTACAGTACGTATATAAATAATGCAAAATGATTTAATTCATGCTGTCAGAAAAAATATCCGTACCGCTGCCATACCTACCTACTTTTGCCCATCCGAAGTGAGAAATGAAACTTTCACTAATTCTTACCTCTCAACCTCAGAAATGATGTTTGTTTTGTTATGAATCCTCCAATCATCAATAATCATTGTACTAATCCCAATTCGGCCTGGGTTCTGCTTCCCCGTTAACCGGAATACCTCAAGACCTCGTAAACAATTGGAATCAACCTCTCAAAAAACATATCACGACAAAGGACGACAACGGCAACGACTTGCTCTCCTTTCAATCGGTCAGCATCCATATCGCAGGATCGGATTGGCATCAGAGCATTAGAAGGTCCATAAAAGACCAGAATCAAGTCAAGAAAGGGTACACATTGCAGAATAAACAAAGCCCCAGCCACTTTTTCCGACCATTTTCTCCGACTCCACGAACAACAACCTCGCATGAAAATTATGGGTAAGTCATGATACTCTTCTCTACACATGACGCGCTACAATGCGCGAAATCTTCCAATGTGTGTCTATATTCTAACTTCTTTGGAACATTGAAGATCAACAACCACCCGGAGAAAAAAATCCTGTTAAACGATCGAGATCTAATACTTCCATGTCCGCTAAACCTCGTAAACGTCCTCAATCTCGAGCTTCCACAACGAGTGTTCATAGCGGACTTGCGCAACCGGTACTGGAGCAGCAATATATGGATCCGGCGCAGTGGTATGATAATAACTCCAATCCACAACACAACAACATTCCGCAATTGTCAGCCGAAGACATGGTTATGCATAGTGCTTCGCAGCTACAAAATCCCCGATCTTTTGACATGGAGCATTCTCTCAATGGCGTCTCGAATCACAACATACAATCGTATCATTCGGAGGTGCAATATAGGCCTGAAAATGGACGCCAATCTATACCAATGGATAACTACGCTCAAAATTATGGAGAGGGGGATAGCCAAGTTCTAGAAGGTCGCAGTGATGAGCAAGACGAGGTGGATTCCATAATCGGGGCAACTGGAGCGACAAAGAAAACCTCGAGATCAAGCGCTGCCAATGAGTTGGAAATGAGACAGTTATTTCACGCGAACAAGCACCGCTCCTTGCAAGACATTGCTGCGGAACTTCTCTTGAATGAAAGAGGACCACAATCGGAAAGACAGAGACAAGTATTTGCTATGCTCTGGTAGGTGCACCATATGATGAAGTCTTGAATCACGTTAACAAAGCCCTTTTAGGATCAACAAAGTCTGTGATAAAGGTACGGGGTCTGTACCGAGAGGTCGTGTTTACGCAAATTACGTTTCGAGATGCGGTACAGAAAAGGTAACAGTATTGAATCCGGCATCTTTTGGAAAACTTGTTCGTGTACTTTTTCCAGGATTGAAGACTCGGCGACTTGGTGTACGCGGCGAATCCAAATATCACTACGTGAATTTCAGTCTCAGGGATGACCAGCCACAACTGCACGAGACTCAAACTCATCAACCTATTACAAACTTTAATGATGCAAATTTTGCTCAAAGTTTCAAGTATATCAATCTCTACCCTCTGTATTCACTCATCGCTAATTAGTCAGTCAAAGTATGACATCGCAAATTCAATACCCGGATGTCAAATACCCAATTGATCGAGCTCCATTTCCGTCTCCCACAATCGCTCAAGAACCCGAACAACGCAAACAACGATCGGGAGGATTCATTAGACCTCATAGTCTCTACACCCACCCAGTAGTTGCGAAGCTTGCAGATCTCGAATGTACAACAAAGACACCTCAGGTTCTTCATTTTGCACCCTTGGGAGAACCTTCTATGCAAGAATATGGAGCTATTTTGCTTCCTAAGATCCAACCCTTTTTGCCCGTTGGCACCGATTCAGATTCAGCACTTGCATTATCTGCGCTTTATCGTTCTCATTGTACTTCTCTCGTTGAGCAAGTCCGTTTCTGCAAAGAGAAGACATTCTTCCATCTTTTTACGGCTTTTCAAGGCACTTTGACCATGCCTGTACAAAAGTTGTTTGCCGACAAAGCACTCGCACCGTGGATTAACCAGTGCGATATAATCATGTACCAAAGTATGATGCGCGTCGTGGCGCCTCTAACGCTTCAAGTTGTGCCTAAAGTCGTTTTGGATACTTTACGCAATATCTCCGATCGTCTAGTTACACACATTCAAAACTCATTCCACGGCCAACCGGCACATGTTATCGAGGCGAAAGTGGGGCCAGCTACAACTTTTGCAAGCCTTTTGGACAAAGAATTAAGAGTGAATCTAACTGCTCATGCTGCAGCGAATATGCTATCTAATCCTTACAATCGTGATACAATGTATGAGGACTTTATAACCATGGTCAACATAAGAAAGGTTGCGGAAAGTGTGCCTACGAGAGGAATGGATGACGTGGTCAATCTTTTGATAACGGAGTTACGTGATCTTCTTGATCCAAGCGAGGTATCGTGGGAGACGGAAGGACAAACTCCTTTTGGAGAAATGGTTGCGCGTATGGGCCGTCAACGACAAGCGAGCGTCCATGCCGATCCGACCACAGAAAACGTTCTCGATCGTTGGGTGAATATGCTTCTCTCCTTACCTGGCAAATTTCCGTATGCTACACATGCAGAAATTGTTTGGTGTGTCCAAAAGATTGGCACAGCTGTGATGAGAGATCTTACCATTGCTCAAGGTAAAAGTTTTGGTGCTTGGTGGGTCACTAAATGTTGGCTAGACGAAATGATTGCATTCATGGCCGAACAAGGAGGGTTCATGCAGCGTGAAACCATTCAAGGTGCGATGGGCAATATGCCTAGAAACCCCGCTGCAAGTCGGAGGAATAGCCAGCTGGATGGCCGATACAGCGGTGGAAGTGATGAATTTGCTGGGCGTGGAGTGAATGGTGAGCGAAGCGTCTCGGGTCCTCGACCAATGGACCTTGCAAGAGAGGCTGCTATGAATGCGGCTGCTGGTCATGATGATAGTGGAATTGGAATGAGGACACCCGACGATGAATTTTCTATGGGAAAATATGGATTCGGTCAAGATGATGGGCACGCATCGATGGAATCTAATTCTCTTCATGCCATATCACAAGGAGCTATGTCTTGAGTTTGAATCACACTCCAAATCTTGAGAATTTGGGTCAAATTTGCGGCGCAATGGATGGTCAAAGGGTTGGGGTTGGATAATGTGACAGGAAAGGATGATTTTTTTTAACGACCAACGATTAAACGAATGGCTGTAGAATGGATGGATACCTGGTGTATATTTGGGATGGTCTTGATTATCTTACTCTGGCGATTTGAGTATTTTTCGCTATTTGGACTATTGACGGTTTTGGCTCCAAAAATCTTTGGAGTACTGGTTTTGATGGCGTTTCCGTGCAAAGACTAGGGTTATCTTTTTGTAATTATCAATAACGGGGAATAATGGCGGCAAGGAAGGAAGGGCATGAAAACTGGTTTCTATATATGATCTAATATTACTTGACTTGAAGAAAGTCGTTGTAATAATGAATGTCTTTTTAGTCAGTTATATTGAGTATTGAAGTACAACTATTTCGAAAGTCTACAACATCACATCTTCATTGACTCGTCGCATCTAAATATGAAGCAGACTACTAATGTGTTGTCTAATGTTGAAAGATGTAGAAGTATTTCCTCATTCTTCTTCAAACAATGACATGTTGAGTCCTAACAAACGATACTAGGCTGGCCTTTTGTTGTGTTAATGAATGAAATATACCTAGATACCCTCTGCGACTACTTGTGTGTTCTCTTTATGAAAAAGAATAATATCACGCAATATCTACCTGAATATGATCTTTCCTCCAATAAAGACTCAGACAAATATTTAGAATATAACCAAAATCATTTGATACCTAGGTATAAAGATTCGAATTTCGAACCAATTTTATTAACCTTTACCCCCCTTTTTCCATATCTCCATCAAAATCTTATCGTATTAGCTCCGATCTATTTTCCCTATAAGCTCGCTAATGATAAAGACTTGATTGAAGGAAGTGGGAAGGAACTGACCGTTGACGTGATTGAACTGTGGTCCCGCATTGACTTGCTCCGATATCATGCCGATGCAGGTTCGAAAATAATTGTTTCTACTAATGAGTTAAACATATGTGCCTGGTATGACTCTTTTCAACTTATTCAATGTTTCTTAAACTTTCCTACATTTCATCTTACATTTAACTTCAGATAGCATAGTCAATGGTTTCAATTTTATAACTAATTTATCTTGCAGTAATCTATTTCAATTATTCACAGACAGTTTTGAACAATGACGACTGAAGTTCAGTACAACGGGCATCCTGATGCTTCACCGTTAATATCCAATTCATTGAACCACAATGACAGTCACAGAAGCTGGGTAGTGCAAAAGTTTGGTGGCACAAGTGTAGGCAAATTCGCTGTGAATATTGCGGAAGACATTGTTCGGTAGGTGGATTGTGGAACATTGCCAATCATAGCGATTTGAAACTAACTGGGCATCCAGTGCAAGCTTAAAACATCATAGAATCGCAGTCGTCTGTTCCGCGAGAAGTACTGGGAAGAAGGTCGAGGGCACAACGAGTCGGTGAGGATTCTCGAAATCAAAAAGGATGGCGCATGCAAAGATATACTGATTCTGGCCTTGTAGGTTATTGGAAATCCACGGTGTCCTTCAGTCGGTCAATTCTTTGAAAGACTCAGATTCGGAACATTACAAGAGCTTAGTGAGCAAATACGAAAGACTGGTGGACGTTATCCGCGACGATCACATTGCAGCAGCGAGGTCACATATACAAGATGAGGCTATAGCCTCGAGGCTCGCAAAGGACATTGAAACGGAATGTAAGGAAATACAGGAATATCGATTGGCCGTTGAACGATGGCATCTGGAAATTGATTCGAGATCAAAGGATCGCCTGGTCAGCTTTGGAGAGAAACTTAGCTGTAGGTTTGTGGCAGCTTTATTACAAGACAGGGTAAGCTATATTAAGCATTCCAAGTGCGCCGTGCTTACGATATATATTATAGGGAGTTGATGCCGAATACGTAGACCTCTCGGATGCTATCCATTTCAAGACCCCCAAGGGGATGAACTTGGAATTTTACAGAGACGTGGCTGCGGCGATAAAAGAGAAAATCGACGCTTGCCAGGACAGAGTGCCAATCATCACTGGATATTTTGGAACCGTTCCAGGTGGTTTGATGGATGGAGAAATCGGAAGAGGATATACAGATCTCTGCGCGGCATTAGTGGCTGTGGGAGTTGCGGCAGAAGAATTGCAAGTATGGAAGGAAGTGGATGGTATATTTACTGCAGATCCCTCGAAAGTGCCAACCGCACGACTATTGTCAACTATAACACCATCAGAAGCGGCAGAGTTAACGTTTTACGGGTCCGAGGTCATCCATCATCTCACTATGGATCAAGTCATCCGAGCGACCCCACCGATCAAGATTCGAATCAAGAACGTTAAAAACCCACAGGGAAATGGCACAATCATTCTTCCCGATCCTATATTAGAACCTTCGCAGCACACCCATGTGAGAAGCCCAAGTCCTGTAAGTCTGAAGAAAACGCCTAAGCGCCCTACGGCTGTTACTATCAAGGACAAGATCTCCGTCATCAATGTACATTCGAATAAGAGATCAATTTCGCACGGATTCTTTGCAAAGGTATTTTCTATACTGGACAGTCGACAGATTTCTGTGGATCTTATTTCCACCAGTGAGGTTCATGTTTCCATGGCTGTTCATTCGGCGTACATCTCTGCAGAAGATATGCAGAGTACTAAAGCGGAGCTTCAAGAGTGCGGTGAAGTCAGCATCCTCAATGAAATGGCGATCCTCAGTCTGGTGGGATCAGAAATGAAAAACATGGTCGGAATTGCTGGCAAGATGTTTTCTACTCTTGGAGAAAATAATGTCAATATCGAAATGATATCTCAGGGTAAATTTAGAATCTCCGTCCCACATAGCGATTCGACAACTAACAAGCGACATTCAGGGGCGAGTGAGATCAACATATCTTGTGTCATAGACGCTTACGAAGCCACACGCGCGATGAACATATTGCATACAAATCTTTTCACATTTTTAGAATAGATCAAAACGGGACTTGGAAAAGGTAAGGGAGACGGCGTTTAAACTTTGATGGAATCGAGCACGGTGCATTGGCGGCATTAAAAATTTGGGGAATGGTTTGATGCACATATCCACAATGTGTATGTTTATATTTTCGCTCTATAAGAGTTAAAACCTATTCATGCCCTACTGCACATATTCTTTCAAAAGTTGGTTAGAAACTCGCTTCCCCCATCAGGACACTTTTTCTACTCGGCCTAGGACTATCCCACTCATTCTGCAAGACACTGAAGCCGGGTATCTAATAAGTCATACCGTAACCTGAGACCTACAATAAGAGTATTCTGAGTGCAGGGAAGTCAGGACATCGTTGTGCTTTCTGACTAAAAGCTCATGTGCCCTTTCCGGTGCATTCTAGTCCCGTTTCAAGTGAAGCACACTGCATGGTATTGTGTCGAGACATAGAAATGCTTGCCAAGTCCAGCCCCTATTTTCGAAATGGAGTTTGTCGCTTCACCACCATCGTTTGGATCATGCATCTCGACCAAAGCATTATTAGGTGCAACTGCCATGCGACTGTTAAGTCTCTCTCGTGCCGGAAGATAATCGGCTTCATGCACTACCCTTCAGACTGTCAGAAACAATGTTAGACAATATGATATCACATGTGCGGGTACTTATGTACCTATTTTCGGTTCTCCTCACTACGTGACATTATCTTCCTTCCGCTGGATGTAGCTGTCCGTACCATGCTACGTAATTAACAAGCACTATACCTGATTCACCACGAAGTGGGTACTTTGAACGCTTTGGTCTAGTATCATCTGGTCCTGTTCCATCACATATAGGTAGATTACGCAATTCAAAATTGATGTATGACCAAGCTGGCAATTGTCAACTATCAGAAGGTCAAGATTATGAGCCTCATTTTAACACAACTTTTCACCGATTACAGTGTAAGACGCTGGTCTTTCTGATTCGGAACATATCAGATGTAGCTCGATGCATCTCCCCCATTCTGTCATTAATTCGTTTGACAGGAATAAATTCAGGGTATTCTTTCCTCATTCGATATTTTCTCACCTGTTCCTCTTCCAGAATCAACCTATTGTCGATCAAGAATTGCTTGTACACTTCGGACAATATCTAGTCCGATGTTCGATTGCAATTTAGCATCGTTGATTGCACATACTTCTCCAAATACCCGAACGCAAGAGCAGTAACGGCCAGCTCTCATCTCTATCTCAGTGAAGAAAACTCCGACGACATGACTTATGGTTGGCTCTCATCACAATTGAAGAGAAATACGCTTCTGCAAGCAAACCCCAGATAACGTGCTAATATGATTCACCATACAAATTCCAAGTGCACACAGCATAACATAACCCCCCATCTGCTGTACAACATAGCACATACATGTATAGCAATGCACGCATGAGTACAGATCGCATATCATGTCTAAGGGAAATCTGGAAAGGCTTGAAGTTAAATCGGTAGGCTGATTACCTCTTTCTCTACAAAATGTTACCCCGAAAAGAGTATGTATCCGTTTGTCAATGTTGCATCCGTAGGGCTTTTCTGCTTCTCCAACTTCAATTCCAATGACGGACCTTTTCGATTATCTACATGTTCAGAATTGCTAAGTAGGTCAAATAACTTGCGTCTTCTAAACCTTGATTAGGTGTAACTCATCGACAATTTCATTTGCCTGCTTTGCATTACTTGCAAACAATACCAAACGCTCGTAATTGACTCGAAAAAATGAAAGCAAAATGACATTTACACTCCACAATCGTCCTCCCCAATTGAACATTTGTTGACTAACCAAGGTTCGTTGTGTAAGCAAATGATATCACGATTGCCAATTGGCGATACGCATGAATGTGAAGCTATTGGCTAAACTGAAGCTGAACAATTCAGCCGAGAAATAGCTGCAGCTTTCACTGATCACTGCGGCCGTTATTGTATCACGGGGGGAAAACACTGCAGAGGTCGTTGCCATCATGACAACGGGAGTTTGAAAATTGGGTTGGGTGGGGAAATGTGTATCAATAAAATCCAAGAAAAGTAAGTGATGCAAGATTCCTCGCACAACAGCGGTAAGAAATGATTGTTTGGTTGTCTCAGAATTTGTATCTACAACCCCCTCAACCCAGCTAGAAGCAGATATGAATTTTTGGATGCAGACTTGAGCAATTTAACATTCCCATGAATATTTGTTGAGTTGGATAACAACGAATGATAATTCTGGTCGTTATCAGACAGTGATTGGATGATTGATATCGGAAGCCTCAACGTTGTCCTTTGACTGGCTCGGCACGCGGTGGCTGATTTCATTTCCCGACATTCCTCGTAAAGTATCCAGTACATTTCCTGTGCCGTCCGGTGATTTTTCCTTCCCACGAAATTAAGTTTCTTCCAATATTCTGATCAGCTTCGCTGCTTCGGCAATTAGGAGTATTTGGAATATCATCACTTGTAACATGAGAGAGAAATTCATGTTCCTAGTGGGCATTAGGCGAACTTATCTACGTCTGATCATGGCGATCCAGCTGCATTCTGTCCAGATTACCTTTTAATGTATCAGATAATGTGGCCAACGCCGAGCTGCTCCTCTCGGTAGTGTATCCCGAATTTGGCGGACTTGATTCCCAAGAGGGGTTCTTGTCCCGATATGAGAAAAAATACATGGAGCGGGGTGCCACAGAGATACTGGGGGCGGAACGACAAAAGCTAAAAGGCTGCAGTCTTGCGGCCCATGATCATTGGACAATTTTGTTATAAAAGGCCTCGGAAGAATTAACCCTAGATAAGGTGCATTGGGTGGTGGGTGGCACGATTAATTAAGCCTTTGAAAAACGTTGAGCCACCGTACGCACATTGATCTGAAAGTTTGGATCCAACTTGTTTGACGGATTTGGTCATGCTACACGTTACACACGGCTGCAGTGACTACCGGGCATGTGCCATCCATATGTTCTGTTACTACGAGTACTTCCGCCATCTATACCTTTACCTTCATCGTACTTTTATCTTTTCTTCCTTCGTTTTTGGATCTATAGGCCTCAACGTTTGATCCCGCGCTTTCAGTCGCAACCCGTTTTCCACAACCCCTCTTGATCATAATATGTATTCTAGACGTTCCTCGTATTAGATTCGTCATAGATCAACATCGTCATTTTTTACCCTTTATATCTTGCGTTTCATGTCTATAGCGGATGACTGTTGGAGCAATCGGATTTATTACTTTTCGGGAAAATTCCAAACATACCAGAAAATCATATCAGTTATACCTTTGTTAGGTTTGCCAGTGAAGTCGGCCAATTGCTGGACAATCGTGCATGGTTGATCAACAATAAATACTTAGCTTTTACGATAAACTGGGGTCATGTATATAACATCGACCATATAGAAGATCTTCACACCACAAAAGTCAATTCCCTTAAAGGAACCTCGTCTTTCATTGCATGATACACCATATATCTTTCCATCATGGGTTGGGTACGCATCACCCAGAATCTCTGGACATTCTAATGCTTATTAGACTTTAGGTGGAGAAGACGAATATGACCGTGGCGAAGAGCGCCGTTGGAAGACGATTCAGACTGGAATTTTCCGGGCATAGGTACGAGAGAAAGGGCTCCAGGTTCTTGACAGAAGTGAGAGCTGGTCTTGCCACGTTCTTTGCTATGGCATACATCATCTCAGTAAATTCATCGATCGTATCAGGTAAGTTTTCTACCTATGCCTTGATAACTCCCCTCACATCTTTCAAGCTACCGGAGGAACATGTGTATGCGACTACCCTCCTGGATCCACAGATCCCTTCTGCTTAGACAGTTCAACGGATCCCAATTACCAGATATGTGTTCAGGAAATCAACCAAGATTTAGTCACAGGCACGGCAGCGATATCTGCACTGACAAGTTTTTGCATGGGCGTTTTTGCAAATATGCCGATAGCGCTGGCCCCTGGAATGGGTTTAAATGCATATTTTGCTTATCAAGTTGTTGGAATACATGGACAAGGACCGGTCTCATATAGACTAGCACTCACAGCTGTATTCATCGAAGGGTTACTCTTTGTTGCGCTCTCGATACTGGGGCTCAGACAATGGCTTGCGCGCGCAATACCTCGAAGCTTGAAGATAGCCAGCGGTGCAGGCATTGGACTTTACCTCGCTCTCATCGGACTCACTTATAGCGCGGGAATCGGTGCTATCACGGGCAGTAATGCCGATGTACCTCTTCAAGTAACTGGCTGTATACCCGAGCTCATTGCTCCAGATGGAACTTGCATATCTGGCAAAATGCGAAGTCCGACAATGTGGCTTGGCATATTCGGTGGGGGGATGTTCACAGCGTTTCTCATGATGTACCGCGTCAAAGGAGCAGTCATAGCCGGGATTCTCCTCGTCTCGATCGTTTCGTGGCCGCGCAACACTTCCGTTACTTATTTCCCCCCTACTGTTTCTGGCGACGCGGCATTCGAGTTCTTCAAGAAAATCGTCACCTTTCATCCCATCTCTCGAGTGCTAGCAGTGCAGGATTGGAATATCACTGGAGCTGGGGCTGGACAATTCGCATCCGCACTCATCACTTTCCTCTACGTCGATATTCTTGATTGTACCGGCACGTTATATTCGATGGCTCGTTTCTGTGGAGCCATCGATGAAGATACGCAGGATTTTGAAGGTAGCGCCGTAGCCTATCTCGTCGACGCCTTTGGCATATCTCTTGGTTCCTTTGTAGGCTCGCCTCCTGTCACTGCATTTATCGAATCGGGCGCTGGTATATCAGAAGGAGGCGTTACAGGACTCACGGCCGTCACTACCGGGTTTTGCTTCTTCATCAGTCTTTTCTTCGCGCCGATATTTGCTAGTATACCTCCTTGGGCAACGGGTTGCACTTTGATACTCGTGGGAGCGATGATGGCACGCGCGTGTACGGAGATCAATTGGCGGTACCTTGGAGATTCTATTCCGGCTTTCTTGACGCTGGCAATTATGCCTTTTACGTATTCGATCGCTTACGGACTTATTACTGGAATCGTTACATATACATTACTTAATACATCGGCATGGGTATTGGCGAAAATGTCAGGGGGAAGAATCATGCCACACGACTATGAGTTGAAAGATTACTGGACATATAAAGTTCGGGGTGGCTTATTGCCTGGCTGGGTACGCAGGGCCACGAGGGGGAAAAGGGATTTTTGGCGCGAGTGGGATTTTGATGCGGAGGTGGGAGATAAAGTTGAGAGTGTGAGGGGACATAAGACGAGGGGGAGTGTAGCGAAAAGTCATAAGAGCTCGAAGAGTCATGATGTGCATGGGAGGCAAAAGGAAAATAGTGGAATGCCCAGTGTGAATATGAATGGACATGGAGAGCGAACGTGGGAGATGCCCGAGATGGCGTTTCCGAAGAATGTCGCGGTAGGGATTGGGGAAGCGATTGGAGGGGAAGAGAGGAGGGAAAGTATGAGGACCATCAGTTCTGTTGGCAGGAGTCTGGGAAGAAGATCGTGAGTCGTAGGTTGAGGGTTGATGATGGATTATTTTGGTTGGTAATGGCCAGTACTGGATAATTTCTAGGCTGGATTTAATTCAACGATACGAGGGATTTCGAGATACCAAATAGGAATACGGATATGGATATGAATATGGATGGATGGCGTAGATAGATTGGGTGATTATATTATTTATAGTCCTCAAGGACTCAATTGAGAAAAGTCTAAAAAAGATACACAGATGATTTACACGAAAGAGTGGAAATCAGTTGATGCAATGCGCTTTCCACAAGATTTGAATATCTGCGAAAGAATCGGATCAAATTGGCAAGGCGCATAAATACCTCCAGACAATCCTTTACACCTATCGTCCATATAAACAGCAAAAGAGACGTACATACTCATTACAACCCCCTCCCCCCCCTCAAACCCCCATTTCCAATCCCTCACCCAAGTCCCCCTCCTCAAACCCATCCCTCATATTCACCAACCCATCATCATCATCATTATCATCACCACCCCCCCAATTCACCCAACCTCATCTCACCTTCAATATGATCCCCAACCCGTCCCTCTCCCACATCCAAGAAACAAAAAATGCCATGCTGGCTTAGTGGTAACGCGCTGAGTATGCACATGCCCGTAAAACGGCACCTCTGCTTAACAAGACTATAAAGTGATTGTCTTCTTGAAGAATCAGTTCGCCTGGTTTAAATTAAGGGGTCTCCAGGATTCGTTGCATAGAGCGTCCTTAATTTTTTGTCTTTTTTTCCTCTCGTTTTGGGACTGGACTGGGAGGAGATTTCTTTTTGCTTTGGGGGATATGTGGTTGGTTGGAAGGGGGATGCGGGCGGGCGGGTGAGGTTATATTCAC
>PQXL01000461.1:0-31352 GCA_004916875.1 Botrytis galanthina
CTACTTCTCCTCTCCAACTACACATCCATTTCTCTCCCACTCCTCTTCTCTCCCTTTACCCCATCCCATCTCACTCCACCTTATCAATCGCATCAATCGCATCAATCCCACTCATCCCAACCCCAATCTCTCTTCATCACCAATCTCAAAATCCCTCCACCTATCCCAACCTATTCCCACTATACCATTCCCACCATACTATACCAAACCAACGCCCTCCCCCACCCCAAAAATCAAACACCATCACAGCTCCCCAGCCCTTCCAGCACCAAAACTCCCTTCCATACCCCTCCCAATATCTCTTTCAACATGATGACAACCATTATTATCCATAAACACCTTTCCCATCCCCCAAAATTCCAATAATTACCAATATCATAACCATCATTAAATACCCTTCTACTTTCCCCTTCCCTTCCCTTTCCACTTCTCTTATATTTCCATCTCATTAATCTCCCCTTTTCCCTTTTCCCTTTCCTCCAACCCCCAACCCCCAATCCCACTCATCCTATCCCACTCATCCTATCCCACTCATCCTATCCCACTCATCCTATCCCACTCATCCTATCCCACTCATCCTATCCCACTCATCCTATCTCATTCCATTCCATTCCATTCAAACCAACCCAAAGACAAATGCTCAAAATATTCAGATATAAAATTCAACCCGAAATCACATAACACCAAGTAATAATCACGCATAAAACTCAATATTTCAAAATTCATAATATTTCTTTATTTCTTTCATCTCCTCGTCTCCTCATACTCCCTCTCTACTCCATCTTCATCTATACCATCTCATCTAATTTCTAACCTAATAATAATAGGCACCTCGATGAACATCGATCTATTGATTCCATTCATCGTCAACATACCATACCATACCATACCATCCAATCCTGTCCTCATATCATAACCATCAATCCCAATACCCATGCTAGTTTCATCCTAACATATACAAAAATAATCCTCCAAAAAGCATTTATTTTCAACACCATTCGCCTTTATCCCACTTGAGCTCCAATCAGCTCATACTCCGAAAATACCTATACCCATAGCCATCTATATGATTAAGACTTATAATATAATAAAGATATATGTTCTTTCAAGCCCACTTTCCTAATAGCGCCATTAAACCTGCTCCTGCAACCATGCATCCAAAAGCAAATAGCATCATTTTCATTGAACTTTTTCGCATCTCTTGATTGAACATGAATTCATGTGCCATCAATTCCACCAATCCTGTATAGATGAGAATTCCAGCACTGATGGAATCGAATACACCATTGATAATCATAGTCTTTTGACTACCTGGGGTAAATGTTGTACGAACACCTAGGCCAATAGCAATTGCAATAGGTGTTGTGAAACCATAAGCTGCTCCTAAAGCCCATGGCATCCATCCCTTCTTTTTAGGCCAATGAGCCGTGGCAAGTCGAGCTCCAAGACCAAGTCCTTCAAATGTTTGATGGAAAACAAGGACAATGTAAAGGACGTTAAAATCATCACCTGTGACGGCAAGTGTGAGACCGATAAAAATGGAATGAAATATGACACCAAATTCAAGAATGAATAGTGCGGTCATTTGAGCAGCAAAATGGTCGCCATCTTCATGGTGTTCTCGTTGATGTCCGAGGTGATCCTCACCTCCAGGAGGGTATGACAAATCATCAGGTCGACCTGGAATACTTGATCTACCTCTGGATGGTCCTTCTCCAGATGTCGGTATCCGGGTAATTGAGCTCTCGTGATCATGTTGTTCTAGTACTGCGTTGGAAGCTTGAGGGCTGTCGCCAGTTTCTCTGTAACTGTTACCATCCGAGGGTGAAGATGTTTTTAATGCGTCAACTTTCTCATCTCGGGTAGTTCGTCTGATGAGATCCCTTGCAGGATCGGCTGCTTCCAGGTCATGATCATCTTGCCCAAATACATCAAATCGTGACGCCATGAGCTCAATAAAGAACATGCTAAAAATAGTCATAAGGCAGATGCCTTCAGCCCAATCATAATCTGTGATTGCGCCTTTTAAACACGGGGAAGCCAAATTGGCCGAAGCGGGAGCAAGTAACTATAGTTTGATTAGCACAAATGTATATGAAATTTCTGGAAGTTATCACAACGTGATGTGAGAACAAAAAAGATAGGATTAATACTTACATGTATGAAAGCGGTAGCTATAATAACACCCGATCCAAAATATTTAGTGATAAAGAATGCCAAAGGTGGAACACTCATCCTTTTCGTTCTTGCGGCAGCGATTGGTAGAAGAGCACCTACAAGTTAAGTTAGCTCAAGGTATTCTCGCGAAATGGGATTTCATATATTGAATCAAGGAGAAACATACCCATCATGGAACCAAATCCAATCACGAATATGGAAGATATTCGTATGCCCATTCGTCCATCATATTCATTTCCACCCCCACACGTAACTTCAACAGTATATTCCGACATGATCGCCAACTGCAACTCCTTCTGCCACTCGCAGATAGCCTATCTTCCTGAACAGTCGTCCAACTTATATCTGCCGTCTTCTATGTATTCTCGTCGGATATCTTTAGGGGATTGCCGTATTCCCTGCTGAGCTTGGACGTTGAAAGTAGGTCTGATTATTTGAAAAGCTTCAACAGTATTGATGAATGTCGTCCAAACGGAGATTTACCGAGGGTAATGATCGAGTAGACGAAGTCGTTTGCAATGGCGTAGGGGTAAAAGCAAAGGTTGTATGGTCGTGGGAATCTCCGTAGCTAGTTGAAAAAGTTGGATTAGCAAATTATACATTTATATGGGGTATTTGTCGAGTGTTTAAGGAAGAGATAGGATTGGTAATGAAAAGAAGCAAGTATACCTGGACAAGTACCTTGTGAGGTAGCTGAATGAAATGTTTGTGAAAACTGGAACGGTTCCAACTAACAATCACAACTTTATCCAATTTATATCACAGCTGAAATGTTATTCAACACGAGGAAGAAAAGTAATATAGAGAGGGATATATAGAGAGGGATATATAGAGAGAGATATATAGAGAGAGATATATAGAGAGAGATATATAGAGAGAGATATATAGAGAGAGATATATATAGAGATATATGTTAATAGGTACTAGGTATGTCCAACCGTATATTTATTTACTTGCGATTCTGAGGGGTATGTATCAAAGTATAAAAATGTGAAAGTATGAAAGCATGCATGCATGAAGAGGATATGAGTGAAGAAAGAAATAGAAATAGGAAAGGAAAGAAAGGAAGAGGGAAGATGATCCATTATCTAGTCTTAGTCTTAGTCTTCACTGAAAAGAGGAGGTACGGAGATATATTAACATACGGGATCAAAAGGAAAGTCTACTCTGGAAAAGAAAATGCTACGACCAGAGGAGAGAGATTCAGAGAGATTCAGCGAGATTCATGAAAATGAGAACCTTGATGGGTAGATGCTAGATAGCCAAGCTGAGTAAACCATATATATTACCAGGCTAACCCATAACGGCTAAGGCGGATTCCCATTTGTCCCAAACCAGCCTTGGAATTATCAATTCTGCTCATTGTGATTGGATCTGGAAGATGATAAACGTCCGAGAAAAGCTTCAGTCCCTTAAAAGTTAAAAATCCTTTTCCAGCTTTTTTCTCTTTCCTTTTACTTATCGTAGTAATGCGGTCATTATGTCAGTACTTGTATGCTATGACCATTTTTCTTTTTTGTTAGATACTACTTACTGGTAGTACTACGAGTAGGTAATAATGTCGCATCAAAGTACCGGAAAGATCAATCTCTACGAAATTACTGCGCCGTCGCCTGCAGCGGCTACGCGCATGTTCTTTTCTTTTGCTCTGAGAGTGACCGGCTCGGATCATTCTATATGTTGGAGTTCGGGTACCAAAAGTACTTGGATGACATTGGTCCGATACTTGATAGGTCAAAATGCAGGTGATCCTGTCAAAAGAGAGACATTGATTCACAGATAAGATGAACTTTCTTCCAGATGACGTTACAACAAGGTGACACTAAATGTACAAAAGTCTGGTGGTGCCGCGTGCACGAAGCGGTCCGTTGCATGTGCTGTCGATTATCATCATATTATTAGCTTCCATCTGCTAGGTAATATATAAACATTGTAACCATTCGGAAGAATCTCCGACCTCGGGAGACAACAAACGGAAAGGTTTGTGTTTATATCACGTGAATCACATCTGTGGATTATTCTACTTCAGTCTCCGTGTCTCCATTCAGGATGTGGAGTGTAACAGTTATTTTATTCTCGTGTGGATCCTCTTATCTCGTCATTCCCTTCTCAACGTCGGGGTTGAAATATCTTACCCTACAACCTTGCCTTTTCTATGGTTGGATAGCCTCTGATCTTATAACAGCCAATGCTTTCATAGATTGGCCATCTTATCAAACATTACCGTTCTGTTGTATTCACAGCCATCCTTTTCACGTACGACTGCCGGATTGCTCTCCATAGCATCTCATTACGGAACATCCCTAAAGATGGTGCGAGGGAGTTTCTGATATCAATATTCGATTGAGATCGAGGAATCATTGCAAAGTTTGCGACACCATAAATCCGATGTCGCCAAGGTAATCTTCCGAATGACATTTTCAACTCTCAGCCATCAGTACTCTCAGTACGACATGACACACCAGAATTATCCGGTGTCTTGGTCGAGACGTTGCTGTACGAGTCGAGTTCTTTCCGGTTTTTGCTTGTGTTTCATAAGAATATCAACCTCGCCTGATCTTCCCGAGCTCGCCTAAAGGAAGCGGCACTATCAGCCCTGTGAAACAAACTGTGTTGGTACTACCTAGGTACTCGAACAACCGAGATGTTCACGAAGAATATTGCAATTCTAGTCCCAAGGCCTTGAACGGTTGATCTCTCCTCTTCATATCAATTGAAGTTCCCAGAGTAAACAATAACTCCTTGACTCTACCCTCCCATACCAAACCAACCTTTAGGTTTTGGTCAATTCTTGCTTTTAGAACTCCGGCGACCTCTTCAGGTTTCTTTTCCTTTTCCAAATCCACTTCGTCGAGTTTCCATGCAAGTTTTGCTTCCATACTCCTCACTCTGCGCTCCTCAACTGGTGCCTTCATCTTCCACAATTCGCACCCAAGGACCAGATCACTCTCGTAGCTATAGACATTGAAGTCTAGCCTTGAACATAGGGATAGGTTCTTGCCTGCTTTTACAGCATATGTCGAACTGATATTTCCCATCAATGGATTGAGCGTCAAAGTGGCTGTCAAAGGTATCCCCTTATGCGCCGGCAATGTGGCAAACCTCCCTCCAACACTAACACCTCCCGATTTGTTCAAAGTTCCATAATAAAGCTCCGCTCCTGCGCTGAATCGTCCATAGAATTTATCATCGATCCTTGACATCTGTTTTGGCGGCTCTGTGATTTCTTTCCTTGGATCCGGTCCAAAATTATACAACCCTCTCAATCCCAGTAATCCCCCATCAGTCGAATACAACGTCTCGGTACTATATTTCCCTGTATCATACTGATGCAGAGCTAACATCGTTCCTCCATTTCTCAGCCTACTATCACTAACAGCTGCAATCCTCACTTGCTGCGTCGGACTGATCCTTCTCAAATACAACGCTTCAAGCGTACTCTGCGGTAAATAAAGTCGTCCATAAAGTAATGTATCTCGTTGATCGACTCGCCTGCCCCCGTGCCATTGCTCCCACATCCATGATTCATCAACCTTTCTAAGCTCCTGGATTTGTCGATATCCTCGTATTATCTGATATAAATCAATCTTCGCACTCTGCGAAGTGGTACGGAGAGGCAACGAGGAATAGAGGTAGGAAATAGAGCCATCTACAAGCCCGACACTACCTAGTGCATATGAAGTTGCGAAGTTGGGAGAGCTGAGTGACGAGAGATTGAATCGCAGACCGCCTGGGGTTTCAAAATCCAGAAGTGCTTTATTCCACAAATGTTAGTAAGTTGAAGGGCGACAAGCTTTGAGAATAAGCTTCCCAGGTAGACAGACAAAAAGAAGCAGGTACCTTTAGCAGTAGCAGTCAACTGCGAATATGAATTCTCATAATTCCATTTCGTCGCATTGTAAAATGCAAACTGCACATAATCCATGAACTCCAACATCTCCGCACAAGCTTGACCCAGAAATCAACACATCAATCTCTGATATTTGAAGAAACAGAGAAAGAAAACTTGCACCAATTCATAAATAAAGTAATAAATAGATCCAACCCAATCGAATTTCATTCATCCAATTGCAGCTCAAAACATAAAAATCCGGAACAACGTTAACCCCCCACTCCCATCCCTGCATGAATTCATCCCGCTAAACCTCGATAAGTCTAGACTGAAATCTTATCAACTATCAATCGCAAGCTTGTGAAAAATAAAAAATTACCTCCATCCATATCGAAAACCGCAATTCTCTATTAAATTTCATCACCTCTTCTCAGCTACACCACCCTTTCTCTCCCAACCACAACCACCACAACACATAATCAAAATGCCTAAATCCAAGCGCGCGCGCGTCGTTCATCTCACCAAAGTCGATAAAAAAGGAAAGGAGCTTTCGCTCAAACTCTTTGCCAATGTGCGCGAGTCGCTCGATAGTTATCAGCATTGTTTTGTGTTTAGTGTCGATAATATGAGGAATACCTATTTGAAGGATGTCAGGAATGAATTGAGTGATTGCCGGTATGTATTGTGTTATTGTTTTGGTCGGTTTGGAGATTCGAGGGATGTCGTCGTTTTGGAGATGATCGATATGATATAATGATGGCGGAGGAGTCAAACCAAAGCGAAAGAAGAGAAGGCGAAGAAGGATGCATTTTTATGTAGAGAAGAGAAGAGGGTTTTTCAATTGAAAACTCGAGCATCAGGAATTAATTGGATTGGAAATTCCAACCACCATATTACCACATAAAGAATAATACTGACACCCATCCCCATCAGACTCTTCTTTGGAAAGACAAAAGTAATGGCCAAAGCCCTCGGCAGCGACACCTCATCCGAATATCAACCCAACACCTCCCTCCTCTCTCCTCATCTAGTCGGCAACGTTGGACTTCTCTTCACCAACCGCGAACCCTCCTCCATCATCACATTCTTCCAAGATCTCTCCAAAACAGATTTCGCTCGTGCCGGCACAGAAGCTAGCAGAAACTTCACCATTCCCGCAGGAATAGTCTACAGTATGGGAGGAGAGATCGCCGCCGAGAACGATGTCCCCATGGCGCATAGTTTGGAACCAGAGTTGAGAAGATTGAATGTACCTACTACCTTGACTAAAGGAAAGATTACTTTGGAGAATCCTTACTGTGTCTGTAATGAAGGTGATGTGTTGGATAGTAGACAAACAAGATTATTGAAGTTGTTTGGTGTGGCCACTGCAGATTTCAGTGTTCAATTACTTGCGTAAGTCTTCATTCATTTTCTCCTCACATGATTATTTTCTAATTTTGAAATAGATACTGGAGTGCATCCAATCAAGAAGTAACGGAAATAGAGGCTACGGAAATGAGCGAGTAAAAATATTAAAGAAAGCAAAAAAGGCATTTCGGATCATCATTTCTGTTCTAAACTATCATACAGTCAAAAGAAGACTAGACTATGAGGCGTTTACCGGCGCCACGTTTTTGTTATGGAATATATGTGTACTTCAAAAATTAAAACAGCAATTGCCTGAGTGCTATGCCTGAGCTATCCGTCTTACCCCTTTGAACTTCATTTTTCCTTCTTTGATCATACAAACGGATTCCCAGCTAAATGACAATATTTGCAAAAGCACTAATAAACGAGTATGGTCAGGTAATACCTTTTCTTACCTCTGATCGTGCCTCCCATGATCAAAGTAAGCCCCAAATGCGTAAAAGAAAAACCAGCCACATCATACCAAACCATTCAAGAGAAATGTCGGATTGCTGAGTGTCGAAAATGTTGTAAAGCCCTTTGTAGCATGTGTAGTTATCATGCGGGAAACGGTTGGTCGTAAGTGAAAACTGCTCTTTGTCCGTACTATGAAAACGCCGTCGAAAAGCATGCAAGTAGATTAGGCAACAACACTACCTTGGGTGAAAACTTGAGATCGAAGAACCGCTTACCCCTGTTGAGAAAGGGAGAAAAGATGGAAGATTCGAAGAAAACCCACCACAAGACTGTTGAACCCACCAGCCAGTCTCATTGTATCTAATACCTTCGCAATTTACGAGGATCCTCCTCATAACCATTATTTTCATAAGGTCTCTTTCGTGAATCGTCTTCGCGTGGTCGTCCGCCATATCCTCCATCTCTAGGGCCATCTCTGGGTCCGTCTCTATCACGGTATCCACTACCATCTCGGGGTCTTACCGGCTCCATATTACTGCCACTACCTCCACGAGGAGGACCTCCATCGCGATCACCATAGCCACGGTTGCTGTTGCCACGGTATCCGCCGGATCTGTCATCATATGAGCGGCCTCCACGAGATTCATACCCACCACTTGCTCCTCCAGGACCATTCCGATCCGGTGATCCTGCTCCAAAGCCTCCACCCCCTCTTCCACCATAACCACCACCTCCGTTGAAACCTCCACGACCGGCACCTCCTGGGCCAGCTGGTGCGTTAGGGGGAGCATAGCCATTGGATCCTCCACCTCCATACCCACCACGATCACCTCTATCGCCGAATCCTCCACGGCCCTGAAAGCCAATTCCTCCTCGTCCACCACCTCCTCCTCCAAATCCACCTCGATCGAAACCTCCTCTAAATCCACCACGACCTCTGCCTCCATCAAATCCACCTCGGAAGCCACCTCGGAAACCGCCAGGGCCTCCAGGAGGACCGTTAAATCCACCTGGACCCATTGGTCGTGAAGAAGCGGACTTTGTATATCCACGACCTCCAAGGCCACCTCCGAGACGACGTGGTAACCAACCTTTTACGGTTCGACCTCTTTCGACATCTACCTTGATTCGACGATCTTTAATTCTGATACCGTCACAGTTTTCTAAACCAGCTATTCACGAAGCGCGAGCAAGGCGCGTTTGTCAGTCATTTACCCATATTCATATACCTTGATCTGGGTAACAGGAAGAAAGGAAAAAGCGAAGACAAGAAGTGGGATAGCCAAATCTTTATGCCAATTGTGCATTTGAACAATTTGTTTATGGGGAATATGGGGTTATGTTTGGCTTTACCTCTCATGTCCTTCTCTCGTTCGAAAACTATAAATGCGTAACCACGATGCTTTTTGATCTTCTTTCCCGGCTTTTCATGTTGATGAGTATCAACAACTATGCGAATCTGTAAAACACAAAGGTTAACATAATATATTCAGCAGAATAATCAAAGTAAGCTTACTCTCTCGATGGGTCCAAATCGACCAAACTCGCGCTCCAAGTCTTTTTCAGTGGCATCGTAATCCAATCGACTGACAATAAGTGTTTTGAAAGCATCTCCTCGAATATTTGGATCCTCAGATGGTTTGACTACACAAGCAAAAACATTAGCAATGGTTCGAGAAATTCAAGAAGATTAAGAGGGCAATGAAAGAGTGATATAGGACATAAAGGGTGGCCCTCACATAATTTTGGGGCTTCCTGAATAATCTTTTCGTGTGCGGCCTTCTTCTCCAGCTTGACACGGTCTTTTCTTTGAAGCCAGCTCTCGGTGGGCTCGTAAACATCAGTCTCCTTGTACTCCTGAAGAGCTGGGAGAAAGGCAGCAAGACCAGTGATATTGGCAGTCTTGCGTTCCTCTGGGGCAAAGTCTGAAGGCGGAACCCATCGCAAAGGGGGTCGAGGCGCGAAAAGCGCAAGGAGATTTGGTGGGAGTTTATCGGTCATTGTGGGCTATTTATGATTCCCAAAGTCTTCGCAATGATGAATTTACAGTCTTTAAGATAACTGCAAAACAATGCTGCTGAACTATATGATGAAGATAATTGTGAGGAACTGTGTCGCGTCGCAGCAGCCAGGACGCCTAATGGTAACCTGAGATTTGAGCTCCTAAGCTTAAAATATCACAGTCACGTGATTAAGAATTTATTTCACTTGAACCTCAGTATGTCGAATACTGTCTGGAATTTGGAATTTATGTTTTGACGTCAGCACAACAGTCAAAATGAGGATTACAGGATTAAGGAAAACAACCATTGGCCAGGTATGCATATGATCAGTTCTTGCAGGCAATTCTAAGTCGCTAACACCTCACCCAGAATGGTGTCGGCGCCTTCATTCTCCAATGTACAAAAATGGATTTTCATTACTGCGATTGGGCTGGCAGTTCTAAGGGCATGAAGTAAGTAGTATTCTCGAACCTCGCAGTTGCTCTAATGCTCATATTGCCACAGTACCTTCATCAAAAATTCTCTACCGGGCTTCGCGAAAGCCAATCCTCAAATCGAAATTACTGTCTCCCCTCGACCCGCCAAACACCCAGTCATTATTGGACATTATATCAATGGTCGCGAGAAGGCCATTTGCGTCAGAAATCTAGAAATGGGACAAATATTAAAGAAGGCAGAGCTGCTCAGAGATGCGAGTGGAGAAAAGCTAAAGAGAGTCAAGAAGCCCGTGAAGAGTATCAACGAGAGTGTTAGAGGTATTTGGAGTCCTTATCATGGTGGTGGAATTAAGGTTTGAAGGGGGAATATGAAGAAGATTGTTGTATTATACATAACAGCATTACTGGCGTTAAGGATAGGAAGTCGTGGGTTCCGATAGTCCTATGTCGAAGATCTCGACTGTACGGATGTTATGGCTATGGTTATGAGTTGAGTAACTTGTTGAAGCTACGCTTCTCTACATATTTTCGACATTATTGTCGATGCCAGCATCTGATCTACCTCGCTGTCTTTCCATTGACTCATTTCATGGGCTTGACTGTTGCAATAATGATTGGCAGTGAGTGTAAGTCTGGTTATGCCAGGAACTAGTGCCCCTGGAAATGTACAAGACATTTATCATAAAAATGGACATCAAAACGTTGAGGACTAGATCACCAGCATTTAATCTGAGTGAAAACCATGGGTGCTGCCCAAGAAATAAAGAGTGCTGTGCATGTAATAAGCTTGCTGTAAAAGACCCCATCAAACTACCTGCCATGTTCTAGATCAAATATTCCAAACCTCGTGTGATAATTCAAATCTTACTGTCACCTTTCACAGATCTGTCGATACATTAGAATTCCCACATATAACAAGCATGAGACTAGCAGTGGCTTTAAGGTAGTGGATATTTCCTGAAAACATATCATACTGCCAGTTCTTCTTTTATTGCCTGGTAGGGTTTATTACCCAATTTACAGTCGTTATTCATGAAATCCTAAAACCACTTACAAGTGGCTGTTGATAATATCAACGAAAGCTGGCTTCAATGAAGCACCTCCAACCAAGAAACCATCGATATCCTCTTGCTTGCTCAAATCTTTGCAGTTCTTCTCGCTAACACTTCCACCGTAGATGATTCTGGTCTCCTCTGCAGCCTTCTCGCTGACCTCCTTCTTCAACCAAGAACGAATAGCGGCGTGTACCTCTTGTGCTTGTTCAGTGGAAGCAACCTTTCCGGTACCGATAGCCCAGATTGGCTCATATGCAATGACGATCTTTGACCAGTCTTGAACCTTATCCTTGACAGCCTTCAATTGTGCGGTGACAACCTCGATTGTCTTGTTAGACTCTCTTTGCTCAAGGGTCTCTCCGCAGCAGAAAATAACACCGACTCCTCCATCAAGAGCAGCCTTGGTCTTGCATGCTACAAATGAATCATCTTCTTGGAGAATGACACGACGCTCAGAGTGTCCGAGAAGTGTCCAGGTAATGTTGCTGTCCTTGAGTTGCTCAACGGAGATTTCACCAGTGAAAGCTCCATTTGGCTTATCGAAAACGTTTTGTGCTGCGACCTCAAGTCCAGGTCTCAAGTGCTCGCGGGTAAGGAGAAGGTAAAGAGCAGGTGGAGCAATGACAACCTCTAATTAAGTAAAGTGTTAGCCAAATTCCAAAATGAGATGTAGGAGCTTAATAGAGGGGTATGTAGGGTCAACAAATTCCCCTCCATCCTCAACAAATAGATGAATATAAGCTAAGGTAGATACATACCGGTATTTGGGTCCAACTTAGCATCGTTCAAGTTTCCAACAATCTTCTTAATGGAATCAACAGATCCATTCCTGATGAGAGCAAAAAATTAGCTGAAATCCTTTTGCTTGGTGGGGGGAGAAAGTAAACAAAAGCTCTCACATCTTGAAGTTACCTCCGACGAAGAATTGACGAGGCATGATTGCTAGTTTTCTGGTAATACGAAAAATGGTTTAGAAGGGTTTGGGTATAAGATGATTTTGGATGAAATTGAAATTGTCTTGTTGATATGATTGTTTTACTTGTAGAAGGTTTGTCTGAATTGATATCAAACTTCTTTTGAATCGGTAGGACTCGGAGTGGGGTGAGCTCTCGGCGGGACCTGACTCTCTACAGAAATCTAAAACCCCGCCAGAAATCGTCATTGGACCCAAAAAAATGTACGGAAACTTGCATGTATTATGTATACCAGGCTCAATTTTCTCCCGTCGGCAACCTCTACATCAAATCGAAAATGGTATTAAGACACTATTGTTGGATCAATGGAACAAATCAGCCATTCATCTTCTGCCATCTGTATCCTTATGCCGCCATGGTTTCAAATACCTCGACGAAGTACATCAATCTACCTGTTCCAAAGCATCATGGAAACATTGACGACATCGGACCTCCTCTCGTCTTCAACACACAAGTGCTATCAAGGTTGTTTCCTTCAAATCCAATTGCAGCCTTGATAAAATGATCAAGCCTCAATGAAACAACGTTGCTTCAATAATTGGTCACCACAATACCATGGCCGAGATTGGCTTGATTCATCTCACCGAGACTGCCAATGAATTGACCTCTCGTGATGTTTCAATGGACCGAAATGCATTGACTCGGGACCACTGATCGTACAAAATATTGGGCACCAATGTGCTCAACTCATCTCACGGCATGGGGCAGTCAATTCAAAATGCCATTCATATAAGAACTCAACTTCCCGTATGGTTCCAAGGCTCACAATTAACACAATTCACTTACAATTCATGTTGACAGAAAGAGAAGATTCCACAAAGTAGGGAGTTCATTAAAATAACTTTTGATGCCACATGTATCTAGCACATAGGAGATGCACTTCATTATCATCAATCGTCAAATCGTCCATTATCCTTCTAGGCCAAAGATATAAAGTCCTGCCCCGTTGGTCCATCCATTTACCATGAACCAACACCAATTTCCCAGCAGCAAATGATACACAGCAATTATTACTAACTCATCCATCACATCAACCTTCAAACCCGAAAACATCAAAATAATAACAAAAGGTCTCAAACCTTAAAGAAAGCAAAGTAGTGTTATCCAAAAGCATACAGCTGAAATAACAGATCTCTCAACTATGCATACGCACTATCACTGCTATAACTGGAACCATACCGATGTCGTGGTGGACTTCTTGGGGTGAATGGATGATGGCGAAATTGAGGGATTTGAGGGCGAAGACCTGTGAATGGGATTCTAGTTGTGGTTAAATGTCGATCAATGTAGCTCTCAGCGTCAGAAAAACGACGTCTATAAGTGGCCTCTCGCGGAAGTGATCTCACATTCCGTATGATAAGAGGTGGAGAATCATCCTCAAATAGGTCATCAAGGTGTCTTTCATTGTATAGGTCATCTCGATACCGAGGTGCGGGCCTTGAATATTGATGTTCTCTATATCGAGGAGCTTCTACCATTGAGAGTTCTGCATGTTGACGCGTAGGATACCTCGGTGCTATGGTATCATATTCAAGTTCGCGACGGCCGGCAGGTACCACAGCTCTTGATGGCTCATCAATAATGATCGGTCGGTGCGACTGAGAAAGGTAATACTGAGCAGCAGCCCTTTCTTCTTCTCTACCCTGTTGAAATGCTTGTGCAATGGCATTGGGAGCGGAAAGTGGGACAGCTTCTTCGGTATAAGGAGATTCTGGATGATTGCCCCTTCGAAATTGTTGAAATATTGGCTCAGGTGACTCGCTTCTGTGGGCATAATATTTTTTGTGGTGCTCCCGTGGACGACGTTTACTTTGACTCCGACCTCTCCTACCCCGTGAACTATACTTCTTTGAGCGCCCATCAGAATGAGAACTAATGCTAGTAACCACAGAGCTACTGATGGTCGAAGCTCCAGTTGAGATCGTGTCGCTATCAGATTCAGATTCTGAATTCGAGTCTGACTGATAGCGCGTCGGTCTTTGTCTGCTTTTGCTTCTTGGTCGGCCACGGTTTCCGCCCTTTTGGCCAGAAGTATGAAGAATTCCTATAGGGACTTGAGGTTGCCCATTCGGATTGGGCGGAGCGTTCTGTGGTCTGAGCTGAGGTTGACATTGAGGTTGGCCTTGGGGTTGAGGTTGAAATTGGGGATGAGGATGAGGTTGAGGATGAGGTTGAGGTTGAGGTTGAGGCTGGTTTTGGGGTTGGTGTTGGGGTTGGGGTTGAGGTTGAGGCTGCATTGGAGGTCTGGTCAAGTGTGCTAATTTTTCTTGTTTTTGCCTGTCGATGATGGTGAAAAGCGCGGTGGCATTAACTTCATCTCTGGGCGAACGTTTTACTATGACGGTGATCAAAACAGTTTCTCTCACTTTGTTGGAAGACCTCTCTCTTCTATCAAGCTGAACAAGGGACCAACCAAAGTTTTGATCCGATTCCTCAGTTTTCAACCGATCCAGAAGTTTATTTACTTGGCCTTGTTGATTCGGATATAAAGCTCCTTTTTTATCTGTTATTGTTTGTGAAGAGTCCTTCAATTTTTTCAACTGTGCAACAATATCCTCTTGTGATAAGGCCTCTTCAGTCACTATAGCTTTTGCCCAGGTGGATTTTTCTTTTCCAGTCGGTACAACTTTTCTAATGGAAAAGACAGTGTGTGTTGTCAACAACTTTCTGTAAGCTGCATCGTCAAGTGGTCGTTTCTCTGAGGCGTTCAGATCTACCACGTGGGAAGATTCATATCTTGGTCGCAGAGGCATTTGCATTTGTGGCAGAGGCTGACCACGTCCGCCAGGCGGTGGACCAACCTGTCCTGGATGACCTTGGTGAGCTGGGTGACCTGGGGGAGGTCCCTGAAAATTTGGTTGCGGTCCTGGTCTACCTCCTCCTTGTGGATGAGGATGGGGTCCCGGAGCACCACGTCCCATTGCTCCTAGCTTTTGTGTTAACTATGTAATTGGCTGATAAAATAAGTGTATTGAAGAAGCTTACCCAGAGGTGGAGGCGGAGGGACACCATGCTGTGGATGGCTCATTTCGACGACGCCACCGTACTTGTCTTGTCAAAAATCGGCGTGAGTCTTAGGATAAGGCTTTCGTGAGAGTATCGAATAATATCAAGAGTCGATGAATTAAGATTGCGAGCTTTGAAAGGGAAAGTGGGCAACAGCGGGGCTATAACTAGAAGTTAAAGCTCGAGGTTTAAGCCGCAATTACTTTGGGACACCGGAAAGCTAGGCATGCGGATAGCCAAGTGAGGTTCATGAAGATCCTGAATTAGAAAAGGAAGGTGCAAAGATTTACCCTATGTTTTCTCCAGGTTTAATTTTGGAATGGAGGGGTGGAATCAATAGGCAAGGTAGTGTTACACTAATGAACAGTCACCGAGTAGGAGTGCCACAAGACAGCAAAATAGTGTAAAGATATTCCTCATTCAATAGCCCCTTCGGGTTTACTGGATAGATTGTATTATCAACAAGGTATTTGCCATATCTAACGCCCGGTTTAACTCTGTCACGCGATCAGGCTTTAGCTTACGAGCCCTTTTCAAGGTCTATGCAGAAGGCTATGCTCGCCCTGTGTCTATGGCTCTACAATCTGTCGGGGCAAAATTGGTAGGCAGATTTCAAAAAATCTTAAATTTATCCCAAGGTAATACCGATCTATCGATCATTACGGCGCATCATGGAGTGTTACATCCGCAGATACAATCCACGCTCTGCGCACGCTCATACACAAATCATAATCTCTTCGATGATTAGATTAGATATTCAAGTATTTCGTGCCATGTGCTATTCTGAACAAAATAAGATATCAGAATATCTACAACAGCTACACATACACGTTTTCTTGGAACTCTTTTTGATTCGAAATGTGGGGAACCAGTTTGATGAAGTTTTTTGCAAATCTAAACGAGGCAGGATGCGAACCATCTTGCGAACCTTCTGCCTTCAATTGTATGGACAAACCACAAGAAACCACACGTCAAATCGAGTCACTCGATGCTTATTTTCTCGTCGGGAACGCGAAGCTTCTCGGTGAAGACACGGTCGAAACGATAGGATAGATCTATAATACCTGCTTTGACTTGGCTACATCAGAAGGGAAGTAAACTGGGCGTTATTGAAAGATCAATTGACGAATCATTACACTACTTACCGCGCAAACAGGTGATGTGTTGAAACTCATCCAGGGATACTCCATGATTTGAGCTCAAATTAAGCCATGCTTGAACGACAAAAAAATGTTCTTGAGTCTCTGACCTCTTTTTGCAGATGCATATGCAGTCGCGTTTTATATTGTCAAAGTCATGAAGTATGTAAAGGTATGTATGTATGTTGTACAGGTAGCTTATATGCCACGATATCGCTGACCGCTTCGTAGTTTTAAGCATGATATTTAGCACAGCCTGCATGGCGCTCCGCCCCCATTTCGAAGGATCGTGGCGTTATGAAGCATTCGTCAATAGTCGCCCAGATGCAACGAAGTGCTGTTCAGTGCAACTCTCTATATGCACCATGAATCTCCAAAGGCTACACTGCAGGCAGACACCATCAAAGATGCGCTAAATCTCGGGTTCAATTGCAAAAAGAAATGCGAGTTTCCGTTTTCCCCTTGGATTATAAATGCACTTATTGCTGACAGCAGGGTGGTTTATGGGAAGTCATAATTACCCCGCATGTCTTTCTCATTGTTGAACCACTCACACCCCTCCCGAGATATCTCCTTGGCCAATCGATTCAACCACCATATGACCGGGATCGATCCTACTTGATTAATAGTGATTGTGGTATTTTTCCATTTACTCATCCCACCGCTTGCAAGCCGAGTTCGTGAATGCAAAACAAGCTCTGTGACCTTGTCCATTCAAGCGTTGCACGCATACATAGCATAGCGAGGAACAAATACATTGATCGACGTGAAAGAACCCAGATAAGATGACTTTGAAGACCTGTTCTTCGGGTCTCACGAGATAACGCATTGTTTATGTCAAATTCTAGTACTTTTGAAAAATGATGGATTCATGTATGCATATTCAAATCATTTTGACCTGCATTTACGAGATATCGTATACATCTAGAGCACGTTGTTCCTTATTGGTATCGGACGAGTTGAATTCTCTAGGTATTTATTGAGCCTCAAGGTTTCAGCTCTATTTTTCATTCTTTTCTTAAGGAGCCGGGCGTTGAATTTGGTAACACATTGCATTGTCCATGTCCCTAATGCTCTACCCACAGAGATCACGAAGTCCAGTTGTAACTTTCCAATTGGAAGGCCTGATGTTGCATGACCATGCATGACTGGTAGCTAAATCACCTCCTCATGTTTCCGATTGTTTCATATCAAGCCACGATCTTCCAACCAAATGGTCCAAATCATCAGCGCTTCCATCACTATCGCATGTTTCAACTATCTAGCTATTTATGAAAAATCTATCAACGTCAGAATGTTATCTCTTCCTCCTCATGTTCATACCCATATCCTCCAAAAATCATATAGCCCTTGTCCTGATAGAGAAGTCTCTATCTACTATCTCCTCCTTGGGGATACATTAATGATGTGATTGGATATCATAGACTCACAGTATCTGCATATATACATACACGCATGCATTTACTCTGCATATCGCGTCCGTTAGTTCACAATCCAAATCGTTTATTCATACCTACCTATCTACCTACCTATCTACCTACCTATCTACCTACCTACCTACCTATCTACCTACCTACATTACCCTACACACATCAACCCTCAACACACAAACTCACAATCATATCATAATCACAATCCACAAACGAAACACAAATCCCTAAAGAAATACCAGCCAACACACGCTCCATGCAACAACGACTAGAACGATACATTTCCCATGTAGTAAGTAGAGATTTATTGAGATAGCGTGTATATATTTTTCCTCCTGATTTCCTTATTTTCTTATATTTTCTTTTTTAAAACCCTCCCCCCCCCTTTCCCCCCCTTACATTTTCTCGGTGAGGGAGGTGAAGCTATGTACGAGAGTAGTTAGTCACACAGGTAGGTAGGTAACCCCCGATTCGCATGCGCGAATCTTCCCGCGCTGAATTGAACTGGAGTGAAGTTGAGATGAAATGAAATGAAATGAAGTTGAGATGATATGAAATGAAATGAAGTTGAGATGATATGAAATGATATGATATAGATGTTTGATTAAGCGTAGCGAGTCATCGAGACATCGACCCGTTTCGAGTGTGGGAGATGGTTATCTCATTAGTGGTTGGGGGAGATGTGATTTCTGCTTGTGTTGTATTGTATTGTGATGTATTGAATTGCGAGGCTGTGCGGCTTATACGAGTCAAGTGTTGATTGGTTAGGGTTGAGTACTTCTTGTATTCTCTACCTTTATTTATACTGTGCAGTATGGCATGGAGGATGTCAAAGTATGGCATCTCACAGGAGAGAGATTAGGAGATTCAAGGAGGTTTTGGTTGCATTCAAATTTCAGAAAATAATGAAGTCATTCTTGATGTTTGTGGTAATTCAGGGAAGGAGTGGCTTGTTCTGTATTTATTAGTTCAATAATTGAATCTCTTGCTCCCTTGATAATTTTGGATCGTTTCCTTCCTCCTTTTTTCATTCATACTTGCATCGTTGCTCTCTCCCTCTCTCTTTCTCCCTCCCCCCCCCCCCTATTTAAATAAGCCAACTTTACATCCCCACTTGTTCGACATAGTCAGTGTCAACCATTCCGTGAAGGGGTTTTGGTCTCTCGCTTCCATTCTAGAGAAAGCTTGCAGAATACGGATCGTGGTATATGATGCTTCTATTCTCCTTGTCAGTTCTTCATCTCACCTGAAATGATGAAACAGAAAATAGTCTCAAGCTCAAGATACAAACACGAGAAAATAACATACCCGTCAGTGCGAATTGCTGTCCAATACAAATACGTGGTCCCCCACTAAATGCGATATATTCCCAGCTTCACAACATAAGTTAGTGAGGTCTCTTATCGTTGAAAGTCGACATTAAACTTCAATTACATACCCCGCTCTCAATTTCTCCCACCTCTCCGGTCGGAACTCGTCGGCATCTTCACCGTAGATATCCTTTCTTCGGTGCAATCCGTAGGAACTGTATTGTACCAAAGTCCCCTTCTTGACCATGGTGGGAGATCTTTCATCAGGTCCACCACCTCTGGGAAGTACCGTGTCTCGTATTGCGACACGACTTGAAGTTGGGACGATAGGGTAGAGTCGCATTGCTTGGGTGTGTTAGTTCTCTTTCTAGAGATGGAGACAAGTCAAGTCAAGGGAACAAAAACTAACTCTCATTAATACACCACTTCAAATACTTCATATCCTTAATCTCCTCAAAAGTTGGAGATCTCCCTTCTAGACCCATAACCTCTTTTCTTAATTTCTCAAGGACATTCTGTTCACGTGAAAGTATCATGAAGAGAATGGTAAGTAAGCTTGCAGTAGTATCACGTCCGGCCAGTAGAATGTTGAGTAACTCTGCTTGGATTTTGGAGGCGCTGTAGCCGGATTTGGCGAGTTGCTCAAGAAAGATGTAGCGGTCTTGATCTGTGGATTCGGATTTTTGAGAAGGGGCGGAGATCTGAAGAGCGAGGGCTTTGTCTACGTAAGTGCGGACGTAGGAGTGGACATATTTTATAGAATCTTGGTATTTTTTGTTGGGGAAAAGTGTAGCTAGTTTACCCACTGATTGTTGGTCAGTATCTTGCGGTTTTTTGTGAAGCATAACGGGTAACAGGGGAGCGCTTAGAGATTTGGGGTTTGCTTACGACGAACTTGTTTGCCGGTTTGTTCACCAAGCTGTAAAAGTTAGTACAATTACCTTTGATAGATGCTATTGGTGCTCACAACTTACATAATCATAAGCTTCCGAGTATCTATGCCCAGGCGAATCAACCTTCGTTTCATCCAATGTATCTGTACTTTCACCGAAAAGGAATTCCGTAGCTAAAAATCCAATATCAGTACATCAAATCCCATCCTCTAATCATCCATTCCTGTCTCTATCCGAAAAAAAAAACTCACCCGAATCAATTGTTAACATGAAAAACAACTTTGACAAATCCACCGTGTTGCCATTCTCCGGAATCCTCTTGATCAATTTCTGAATATGTCTCTCGAAAACATCCAAATCAGCAACCTGGCTCCTCACAAAATTCGGCCGCAGCATCGCGCGAGAGTGTTCCCATTCCGTTCCATCCAAGATGAAAATCCCCTTTCCAAAAATAGGCATCATAGCCGTTTTCCTCCGCGATGATAACTCAAAATCTTTAAATCCGGTAGCCAAGACCGTTTTGATGTTTTCCGCATCAATGGTATTAATGGTGTTCGTGCCGAGAAATATAGAGGAATACGTGTTTACACCGAGGGATTGAAAACGTTTCTGGGTCGTTTCGATGAATTTACCTTCTCGCGCCGCGAGAACATTGGAGACGAAGAGATCGAGTCCGTAGAAGGGATCTTTGTGGGGGTAGGAGGCGGGAGGGAGACAGTGATTTTGCATGGCGAACTTTCTTCGTTGATTGGAGAGGAGAATTTTTTGAATGAGGGTGTAGAGAAAAAAGGTGGTGCTTAGGATGAAGAGGATGCTAGTTGTGAGGGATTTGCTGGGGGAGAATTGATCCATGATGGATGGATGATTGGTTTTCATATTGGTAAATTGTTTGGATGGTTGGTGGATGATGTGTTTGTTACTTGAAGACTGATGCAGGAAAAGTGCAAGAGCAACCCGGATAGGAGCACTAATTTTTCCGGAACAGATCTGCAAAAAGATTGCACCGTCGCCTTTAATCAATCACAAATAGACAAGACACAAACTTCTTCGCACTCAGATGGATGAAAACTATCTCATTCCAAGCCACCTCGCAAAAACGCTCAAGGAGAGAAACGTTTCAGGTATGTAGAAGAAGCAAAAGCACTACGTTAGCTTCGGTATTGTGTTGATGTGGGCAGCTCTTATACTTAGAGAACATTTTAGACTCACTAGTCTTGTAAAGTAGTACTTGCCTAGTGTGTGGCAGCGCCCGAAGGCCCCTCACAACGTCACTCCACTATATACCGATCGGTCCTCGGTATAGTCCTTGTGGGAGCCGGACCAATGAGCCCACATATTTACAAATCACACCAACCCGATCGAATTAGATGCATGCTCGATATCTCTTGTATCCGGCAGATCCTTTTATCTATTGGTGGCCCGAGGAGTACAAGCATTACATATTGAAGAAAATGAATGCCGATCGCTGGAGCTAATAATGTCCACCGGACCGCGAAGGGTATCACATCAATCAACTTCCTCGAATTAGAGCCAAGTCAGTCATGTCAAATTTAGATTAGATCAAGTAAAACATATTCTCGCCATTTTCATTTTCAATCTCAATCTCAAAATTCAGTTTATTGTATTTAATTCCTCTCAAATACATTTAGTAAAAGGTGACCCTATCACAACACAAGAAAATGTAGTTAAAAAAGATTTCCCTCATCCGTCCATTCCATCCCATCCATCTACCCACGCTTCACCTCCCCTATACATTTTGGGGGAGATAAAATGATAAAATGCATTCCACAATACAAGAAACAATTTCGCATAGCACCGTCTGCCCACCTGCTACCATAGTGCACTAATAAGCCCCCTAGCGCCCATCGAAAAATAATGGCCAAAAAATAACTCCTTCGCCTGAAAAGATATCATTAACTTAAACCCCAAAGAACGATAAACAATGGTGACGACGGAGACAGAAGGAATTATGAAAATTGATGAATGGATGAATGGATAGATGAATGAAGAAAAGTATGACAAATGAGATAGTGTTGGAAGTTTTCCTGGCAGCCGTTAGACATTCTTTGCCGAAAATGAAGGAAAAAAGGATCTTGTTTGTTTTATCGAGTTAGGCGAAAGTAAAATTCAAGTAGAGGCATGAGTTCGTAAAATTTATTTAAGATTGTGACTGCATCTAGAAAATTGATCAATGATTAAAATATCATGTCTGTTGAGTTGGTTCGGTTGGCCTTTGGCTAGTTCGGCTTGGAGCACGATGTGTCTGTCCATAAGAGCCTGATGCCGCACTCATAGTTCGGCGACCTTTGGGGGTTTCATGATGAAGATGACCGACATCGTGTTTGCCTATTACCAAGTTAGATAAATCTTCGAATACAACATTACAAGTAACACTTACCATCGCAACATGCTCGTACGTTCTCTAGTCTGTCAGATTCCCGATCCTCTCTTTCGATTTGTTCTCTTAAATCCTCAGCACTATCGTGAACCTCACTAGCTTCATAGATGCTTTGGGCCCCATTAACACTTCGGCTTCTTCGACCGGAGAAAGATCTGTTTCCATCACCAGGTAATAGGTAATTGCTAAGTCGAGAGAAAGTGTTTGAAGCCAAAGTTGGCCTTGAAGGTCTTGATGTTAATCGAGGATGCATAGTAGAATATCTTCTATCCTTGCTTATTGGCGAGTCATTACGAGTAGTTCTACTGTTGTAAGATGAAAGGGATGGAGCCCCTCGTCTACTACCTAGGTGTGCATGACCATATCCAGGATTGAACTCATCGACATCTTCGCTTGTCAGCGCTCCCGAGACTTCAACAGTATCAGTCACAGCATCTTCTCCTGTGCGCAGAAGCAAGTATGAGAGTGCATTGAACCAAGTTTCATGACGTTGTCCCGTGCTGGCAGTAAATTGAACAGTTCGACCAGGTGTTAAGATAACTAAGCTCTTCCGATGTAATCCAGGTGGCATGGGATTGTCATCAGTTACAACTCGGACAGCTTCGATGGCTACACTCTTTGCCTTCAGCTCCGAACGGCCAGCGGTTGAAGGATCTCTATCACTCCAATACAATGTTCTTGTATATGGATGAACCCAGAAATAACGTCGATGACGATTCTCTGACATTCCACCACGGCCAGCTTTGCGAGTATATTTCCAAAGATATTCACCAATCATAGTTTGAGTAATAGCATTAATCATCCTTGGATCGGTACTTGGCTCTACGCCTTGTGGCATTGGAACTCCAGCACGTAGATTGAAGCGAGTATCCACCTCAGATGCGAATGAAGACACCGAGGAGTGTCTTGATCTTCCTGTGCCAGTTGGAGAGTGTACTTCGCGCTCAGTAGACGGGTTTCTATATTTTGAAGTTGATATTATCTTCATAGATCCATGAGCTTGAGAACTTGGGGTCTTGGGTCGATTCTTATGACTAGATGGTATTGGAGGAGGTCCCATAGCACCTGTACCTGCGCTAGTTGAGGATCCGGTGCGTTTTGGTTGTCCTTGTTGTTGTTGGTCTTCAGGGAGTGTAGTGAGATGTCTGTGGTCACCTGATCCATTTGCAGAACCTGTACGTTGAGCAGCAGCAGCAATGACCTGCTTATGGTCTGAGGGTAGAGGCGGATGAATGCTTGTAACTGATGCATTCCTACCACTTCCGGAACTTGTAGGTCTTCTCGCAGCCATAAAATCCACGGGAGATTCAGTGTCGGGACTCTTTGCTTTGGAACGGCCAACGCTGCCAATACTCTCTTGTGACTTGTGGGTTTTGAGGGCTACAGGGATGCTAATAGCATTTGGTGAAGAGTGAACATTAGACTTCTGTCCGTCCTCCGCAAGGAGGGTATCCTGTCTCTTACTCTTGTTGAGCATTTGGTCGATCTGTTCTGCGGTCAAAGCAGTTTGGGAGCTTTCGTCTGTCATCTCAACGCGAGGCTTCTTGATAGATCGTTCTGTGGCATTGCCCGATACTGGTCTGAATGGTCGTTGAGATTCTGGTGTTTCTGCCACTGGTGATTGACTTGGCGATTGACGAGTTTCATCCTCAGCAATAATTGGCGCACTAGACTGCTTTTTGTTCCAACCACCAAAAACGGAACTCATGAAGCCAGTCTTCGGCGTATGTGGCTCATCTCTTGACCTGGGCTCTTCTGATTTGATTTGGTCTATAGGTTTGTTCTCTACAATAGGAGATGTGGATTCTGGTTTATCTTCAACAAAGGATTTACTTTCCGAAGCTGGGAATGTAGAGAGCAGTAGACCATCTCTCTTTGGACTTTTTGGAGTAGGAGGTGCAATAGGTTCTGTATCAACCGATTGGATGGTAGAGAAGCCCAAACCTGGAGACATCGAAAAGTAATCCGGTCTTGGTGAGCGTTTTGGAGTAGATGGGAGAGCATCAGGCAGGACAGCAGGTAAAGTATATGATTCTGAGCGAACATCCTCGATAACAATTGGCTCGACGTGTTCAGATTGAATAGTGGACATCGTCAATGGCTCAATCGGAATCGGCTCGGCGTTGATCTGCTCTGAATGAATCGTGGATAATGTCAGTGGAGCAGCTTCTATTGGTTCAGTTTCTGGAATTGGTTCAGCTTCAATATGTTCAGATTGAATTGTAGATATCGTCAATGGATTGGTACTCGATATTGGAGGCGATGGGAACTTGTCTAATTTTTCATCAATGAGTTCACTGTCGTATTGTGAACTCATATCGCTGTACGTTGTAGACACCGGCCGCGTTACATCGTGTTGTGGTTGAACCTTTAGTAATCCATCTGCTTGCTGTTTCATTTGTTCATCGTGCCATTGATGAGCAGCATCAGACATTGGTGGTCTACCCGGATATTTTGAAGAAACAAGATAAGCTTCTTCAGTTGGGTTAGACTTGGCAGCCTCAACTTCTGGGGAAATTTCAGATGCCTGTGGCTCGGTTTGTGGATGTGAAACTATTGGCTGGCCTTCCTTTGTCAAGGGCTCGTCATTTGAAGCATCAATTGTAGGTCGAAGAACTTGAGATTCAGATTTAGGTTCAGGTTCAGAGGATATGGCTCGATCATGTTCTTTATTGAAACCTAATGCAGCCGCAACACCGCCAGCAGCCCCAAGTGCGGCACCGGTAAGGCCTGACAATATCGGCACACTTGTCGTTTGGGCATGTGGCTCTGGCTCCCAAGGATCGGTCATCATAGCAGAATCGATCATTGGTATCCTTGGTACTGGTGGTATAGTAATCGCAGCAGAAACATTTCTAGCGGTGCTTGGCCTCGATGATTGTGGAGTATTACCCCTTGAGGCATAGCGACTTGGAGGACCAGAAGCGACAGATTCATCATCACTTCCTAATTCACCCAATTCTGCAAACAAGCTTTGTCCAGCCGGTTTAGGAGTACCGTGATTGCTATCGACAAAGTCAATTGGACTTTCCGCTTTAGCATCATCGCTAGCAACACGTGAACGTCGATTGCCATTACGGCTGACTTTGAGTCTTAGTCGTTGTGGGTGGACACCAGGTGTCTTTGCATCTTCGTACATGTACTCATCCTCAGAGGTTGAAGCAGTGCTCTGGAAGGAATCACGATTGCCAGCCTTCGACAAGGCAATAGATTGACGTGAAGCCTTCGCTCGAATAGTACCACCCTTTTCTGTTTCTGTGTCTGTATCATCCGCGCCAGTCATGTCTTCTACACCAGTTTGGAAATCTTCTGTCTCTGTAGAACGTTCATTTGCCGTTTCGAAAGCATCACTTTGTTCAGTAGAGCTTCCGAAAAGGTTATGAGAAGACTTAGCAATGCCAGCCGCCATAGAAGCTGCAATAGCGGCTCCAGAACTAGCGCCCATAGAGCGAGCCCCGCGACTTGGACTTGGTTGTTCATGATCATCCTCCCAGTCAATGTCCTCAAAGTGATCTTCTTGATCCTCTTCAATCAAGACTTCACTTCTACTATTCCTAATACCACCAAGTTGGCCCACCTTGAATGGCTTCTTGGCTTGAATAGGAGCATTCTTTCGAGCTCTTCTCGGTCCAGGGGAGTCCACCTGTGGTTCGCCTCGGCGCGCAACCTCAATTTCATCTCTAGCCTCTTGCAGCATACGCTTTAGTTCCAGCTTTTCGGTTTTCTCTCTGTGAATGTTACCCTTGAGATTTTGAATCATTCGATGGGCGTGATGAAGAGAGCTCTTCAAGGTTTCGGATTCTAGCATGCTATGTCTAGGAGTCATCTTGATCGGCGACGGAGGCGGAGAATGTTCAGGGGTGTTGTTATCCGTTGTTGTCTGAGGTTCTTCCTCACCACTGCCATGAGACGCCTCGTGTTCTTCCACTCGTCCTCGATGATGTGCTACTGCTCGCGCGAGCTCTGAATTTTGACCCATCAATTCTTCAACCTTCTTCTGGAGAGCCCCCTTTTCGGTTTCGAAGATCGTCAAGCTTCGCTTAGCAGTTCCCAGTTCCACATCAAGATGCTTTACTGTGGACGTGTGTTGATCTTGTAGTTTCGCATGATTTAACTTGATCTCATCCAATTCCTTTTGCGTTGCGCTCTTTTCGGCTTGTAGGAGACTTAGACTCTGTGTTAACCTCTTTTCGCGTTCCGATGCCTCTTTCTGCATAGCCAAATGTTCATGGATCTGAGTTTCTAGGTTCCAATTCTCATCCTTGTATCTGTTTTCGCTCTCGTCAAGACTCCTCAAACGTTGAGTAAAACCTTCGGCTTCGATTTCCAACCTAGACTTTTCGAGAGCAACAGTCTTGAGGGATTCTTCCTTCTCTGCTAGAAGTGATTGTAGATGCCGCACTTGTGCTAACAGTGAGGTACTAATTTCTGTCGCGAATTCGATATCGTGTACCCTATTCGCAGGTTGGTTTCGCTGCTTCCGACTGGGAACACTGAATTTGGAAGGAGAAGCAGTAGCAGTTGTATGACTTTCGAATTTGGAAGGACTTGCGGAACGCTACATTGTGTTAGTAATGGTAAATTCGATGTAACCATGAATCTATCTATACCTTATCAGTAAAAGGTGATGATCCCATCTCGCTGCTGGGTACTCTTGACTTTGGCAAGAAAGCTCTAGCTGTCTCCCTTCCAACTTCATTATATTCTCTCTCAATATCAACCAATTTCTGTCGCAACTCTGGTGTAATGTCTCCTTCGCTCTGCTGTTTCTCGACTTCCTTCAAGCGCTCTCCCAAATCTTTTCTCTGCTGCAAAAGGGTTGTACCGAGGTTTGAAGCCTCCTGGATTCTTCGTTCCGTCTCTGCAAGATGTGCTTCTAGTGCCCGTTTGGCCTGTTCAGGAGATGTTGAAGGGCCAAGCGCAAATAGTTGTTTGTCGAAATGAGAAAAACGGTGGCCGCTCAAAACCGAAGGAGGAGACAAGAATGGATCATTGCTACTGCTGCTATCTCCCGCGTCGGACAGTATTGACGGATGATCCATTGCCAAAGAGGTCGACATTATGGTGACCGCAATTTTAAAGTGTGAGAAGGAATAGAATAATTCTCAATCAAAGACAAGTCTTGTAGATTGGGAAACCCTCTGCGCCCAGGTAGGACTTGGGGCCCCTCGAAAAGCACCGGACTAATTCGTATTCGTAGATCGGAGGAAACAAATGCGGTACCAAGAATAATGTGTCCGACGAGAATAAATGAGGTTGTACAACAGGTAGGGTAGTATGTAGTTGTATAAGTAGGAGGAGAAGTAGAAGTAGAAGTAGAAGAAGTAGATTGATTGTATGTTGTATGTTGTATGTTGAACCAGTTTAGTCCGATCTTCGATTTGTTGATCGGGGAACTTGAGCAATCTTGGGGAAGCCAGGGGCAAGAGGTTCGCGTGTTGATATATGATCGGTGCCGTACGGGTTTGAACCGCCTGGGTACAGAATATCGGGGGGTTTCTTTTTTTTGCTTATCTTGACGCGACTAAAGTGGTAAAGATGCAGACAATCCAGTCAATCCAGCAAATGCAGTAACCTTAAATCTTTTATTGGTACCGTGGATTCAATGGTACGGATAGCAGTTGCAGAAAAACAGTCAAAGCGAACAGTTTGGAAGAAGTTTAAATAAAGGTATCTTGGGACACCACTGGATGAAGAGGAGGAGGTGGAAAAGAAGGGGAAAAATTAATGAAGTAGGAAAAGAATGAGTGGACTGTGTTGTATGAACACGAACGATGAGCACAGAGAGAGGTGAGAATATACGGTCTCTCTCTTTCTCTCGGTCTCTCACACTCCCAGTTGACTGTTGTGGTTCGAGGGGGAGGGATGAGAGAGGTTCACGTTCATAAGTGGTTCTCGCTTCACTTCAATCAAGAGTCCAAACTCATGACGGTCAAGGATCCAAGAGGAGAGGGAAGTGGTTAATAAGTCTTGAGTGAATTTAGTTGGAAGATTAGGTATGATATGATATGATATGAGCCAGGTACCCAGATGATTCTAGCATTGTTTTATGTTTATGCAATTTTGTTTATTTTCATTCTTTTCTTTTCTTTGGTGTTGTGTTGTGTTGTATTTATTTACCTGGTATTCCAGCTACATAGGTGGGTGGGTAGGAGGTTGTAGGAAGTAGGTATTGTGTTGTGGTATTGGTATTGATTGGCATTGGTATTCAATCAATCAATCATTCATTCATTCGATCATCCATCCATCCATTCATTCATCCATTCATAATCTCTTCATCCACCCCTTCATCCACCCATTCATCCATTCATAATCTCTTCATCCACCCATTCGACTCATCACACCCAATGGCATACACAGATCTCGCCCAGTGGATTGTTGTCAACAGCCTCAGAAATCCAGTGGAATCATGAGCTTCCTATCGCAGAAGCCTCTCTGCTTTACGTGTATGTTTCCACTTATGCTGTTCATAAGCACATGGACAACAGCCAGATGTCAGTTGCTTTGTTGGTAGAGTGATTGGCGTGAAGATAAACAACGCGTATCCGAAATCAAAATAGCAACGGCCCTATAGACTATAGTTTATCACAAAAAGACGCATCGACCAAACAAAGTGTACCTGAACTAAAGAGGGGGAAGTGTCAACTATCGGAAAGGCTTGCATCAAAGTTTGCATAAGAAACTAAAATTATGATGAGGATCCCACGTTGTTCGGAGGGATGTTTGTCCTGCCTGCCCCAATACTTGGGATGAAAAAGAAAGTTATACCTTATTATTGCAAGCTATGCCCTGGTATCACATCGAGCAGAATTGCTGAATCTCACTATACTTCCCAAGTCAATCTAGCTACGGGCCGACACTCTTACAAGTTACAAGTTACGACTTGTCATTCGATGGCATTCGGGATCCATCGTCTAGTCGTCTAGTCGTCTAGTCGTCTACTCGTCTAGGATCGTACTTGAAGAACATCGATGATTGATCTATCAATTCTATCCTTGGCTGTCTACCTATGGATTAGCGGGAACACCAGGAACTGAACTCCCTCCCAAATGGAAGCTTCCAAAGCTTCCCGAGGTCTTACAAATCATGCCTGAGGCTATCGACGGATAAGGCTGATTACCTAATATCTTAGCTTGATAAGCTCCAGCTTGGACTTTTCTTAATTTCTCAGCCTTTCGTAGATGATACATAGACAAACTCTCTCATCCATGGCCATCAACTGATCCATCAATTGACTTCATCCATTGACCTCATCAACTAACTTCATCATCGAACCATCAATTAACTTCATCAAAACTCAACTCATTTGAGAAAACAAGCAATGGATAATGCCGAACCTTCTACAGCTCCTCCAAATCCTCCACAACCAGTAGCTATATTCAAAAAGAGATCAGCAAAAGGGAAATCCAATTTCCGCAAAAGAGCTGCAACGCCACCACCTGCAGACAGCGATGATGATACATCAGGATATTCTTCATCAGAAGATGAAAGTGGCCGACGCATAAAACGAAGAAAGAAGAATACTGGCGCCATAACCGCATCATCTACAAATAATACCTCATCCACTCCCTCCGACCTCTCCGCTACAAAATATACCGCATCTCACAGCACTGTCATCCGCGCCTCTGACGACGCGACTAGAGCTAGCAATTGGTATGATGAAAATGCGACAGATGCTCTCTCGGCCAAGAATCTTCTAGGCACCTCGCGCTCGAAACCCTCCACAGGAGATATCCCAGATGGAACATACAAGGGCTTAGCAAACAGCACAAAATTCATACAAAAGAATCCTGACGCCCCAAATCGTGTCGTAGGACCTGTCAAAGCACCAACCAATATCCGCACTATAACCGTCACAGATTTTGCGCCAGACGTATGTAAAGATTACAAAACGACTGGATTTTGTGGATTCGGAGATAATTGTAAATATCTACACGCGCGAGAAGACTATAAAGCAGGCTGGCAACTCGATAAAGAATGGGAGAATGTGACGAAAGGGAAGAAAACTTTAGGAGGAACGAAAATTGCAAGTGCGGACCGCAAAGGAGATGAGGAAGAGGAGGAAGATGATGCGTTTTTGGAGAATATACCCTTTGCGTGCATATTGTGTAGGGAAAAATACAAGGATCCGATTATTACAAAGTGTGGACATTATTTCTGTGAGAGCTGTGCGTTGAAGAGATATAGGAAAGATCCAAGTTGTGCGGCTTGTGGGGCGGGAACTAGTGGTGTTTTCAATGTGGCAAAGGGGTTGAAGAAGATATTGGATAAGAAGAGAGAGAGGGCGAAGAGAATTAGAGAGGAAGCTATTGCAAATGGGGAGGAAGTTAGTTCGGAAGAGGAAGAGGAGTGATGGCATTATATCTATATTATTTTGTCGCTAAGCGCATATGCTATGATTATCCAGACAAAATTTGGAAATAATGAAATCCATGAATATGATTTACAGATGTGATTATAAAGTACAACAGTACAAAACCGAAAAATTAGTCTGAGAAGCAGAATCCAGATATACAAATATAGCAGCAGGCGAAATCCAACTGCAGAAATTCAAATAGATAATAATGTATATCTACTAGCTAGGCTAGGCCTAGTAGACTAGTAAACAATACCCTCTCCTCCTCTCTCTTTAACCCCTTCAAATTCCCCTCCTCTCTCACATCCCTCTCTCACTCCCCCTCCTCTCTCACATCCCCCCCTCACTCCCCCTCTTTTTAATCAACCCCCCATCGCAGTCGTCGGACAAGGCAACGCAAGTGTCCGCCATTCAGTTCCACACGCGCCGTTATCACATGTTGTTTTGCAACCTGTGGGTAATGAGTTCTTTGTTAGTTTGTACTTTTGTTTTGTTTTTTGTTTTTTTTTGTTTTTTTTTGTTTTTTTTTGTTTTT